>JAKKIK010001350.1:0-17093 GCA_024500135.1 Heterodera carotae | reverse complement strand
CAACGTTTTAAAAAATGTTCTTATTTTGGGCCCCAAAATCTTATTTTTAACCTTTGATGTCCTTATTTCCGAAAATTTTCGATGGGAGCCCTGATATAAACACTTACCTTTAGGCGTTTCGCTGTTTACACAACGGAGGACAGTGCCGCCAATTCGTTGCGACCACTGACCACCACAACAATTGTCACTTCGCCCGCGGCGCCGCCTCGGACAGCGAGCAGCAGTGACGCGGAGGCGGAAACGGAGGACGTCGTCAATGTGCCGCCAAAATCGGCAGGACGCCGACGGCGTCTTCACCAGCAGCGGCAACGGCATTCCGACGAGTCGGCCACCGCCGCCTGCGCGAGTCCCTCCCGGCGGGGGCAACTGGTCGAACCGTTGATGATGATGAACCCGGACGCCGGACTAATTCCCCAAATTGACAAGTGAATGGCGGGCGGATCGAATTCAGAGATTCTAAATATTTTATTTTTATTTGTTTACAGACCAATGTCAATGCCTTACCTTTGCTGCAAAATGTGGCGATGGAAAGACTTGCAGGTGGCCGTCTCTTTCCAAAAAAATTGTTTAAAATAAATTTGACATTTAAATTTTGTAATTTATCATTTGATAGCCTCAAAAGGTGAATGTTAAAATTTGCCATCATTTTAAGGTTGACGCCGCTCTTCACAGGCTCGACCCATTGCCCTGGTGTCGATTTGGCCGGGGTTAGCAAAACTAATAATTGAAACTCTTTGACCACCAATGCGTGGCATTTTAGAAGAAACCGGGGATTGATGGGGATTTTCATAAGATTTAAGCAAAAAGTGCTAGGACCGGGACTTCCAATAGTGCCAGGGCAAAGTCGCCACATTTTCGGGTCCAGCAAAATTGAAGGATAATTCCGCCGGACGGATCGGAAGATAAACAATGAATTGAGGGACGGGAGACAATGGGATGGAATATCAAAATCCGATAAAAGCATGGGACTGATCAGTGACATTATCCAAAAGCAATCGATCGATTGATCGATAATTCCAATTAAATAAAATTAAAATTTGTCGTCAATTTGATTTATATATGTTTTCTTCAGTGACCATAAACAATGCGACCGTTTCCTGTTGTAATCCCTTCCATTACGGACTATGGATAAAGCGTCAGTGTTTTTTGATAAAATGTAAAACTAAATTCATCGCTTCCATTTTTTAAGCCGAAACGGCGAGCGCTTCGTCCGATGAGCAAAGCATCGCCTCGGGCGTTTTGGCCAATGGCGGACAACAAAAACAACAGCAACAACAATGTAACCAGACAGATTAATGATACATATTTTGTCAAAAGTTGAGAAAACTTAAATTAAAAAAAATTTATTCCTCAATTGGGCCTGCCCATCGACAAATTGACTGTTTCCGATCGCCTGAAAATTTGACTGTCCCCGATCCCCGGCAAATTTGACTATCCATGACCAGATTCTCGCATTCCATCCCCTACATCTTTGTCCACACACGCTCTGGGAGCAACCCTAATGGGATGTCATTTACCAAAACAAAAATTAAAAATTTGTCGAAAATCGCCGACTGATTGACGAAATCTTTTTGACGAAAAAAGCGCTTGAATCTCTGAGAGTCACAGATGTCTAGATGACGTCACCGGCTGCACCACCATTCTCGGCGACACAACCATTGGCCACGTGCGCACCGCATTTCAACATTCGCTGCAAGCGGCGGCACGTGCCGCGGCAAATGCCATCGACGACGAAATGCCACCGCAAATAGCGCCGCCGGCACCGCCGTCGACGGCAGCAGCCATTGTTGCTAACAGCAGTGGCAGCGAGTGGCAACAAATGGGCAACCATTTGGGCAGCCACAAAACAATGGCACCGTCGCTGGCAGCGACGACAAACCGACGCATATCGCACAGTGTGCACTGTCAAGCGATGTGTAAGTTTGACGAGAATTCGCGGTCCAAATGGACGAAGCCAAATCCGTGTCCGTTTGTATCCGATCGATTTCTTGAAAATCGCTATCCATATCCGAATAATCCGCGCTTATCCGCTAGTGCAGACGGTCTTGATATCTGTCTCCGTCCAATTTCTCGCAAATCTTTTACTGTCTGCGCTCTCATGTAAAACAGTATGAGTCTTTAACCGTTTAATAGAGGTCTGAATCAGGTGTGATCAAGGATATTAATTTTAGATTCCTTGCTCAGACATTCCGTAGGGCGCTCATTTCCGTGTCCGTCAGTATCCGTCCAATTTCTTAAATCCTTATCCGTCCATATCGGATATTCGTTAAATATGGCACTGGGAACACTCCACTCATCAATGTTCAACTTTTTTTTCTGCTTCAGCTTGGGGCCGCATGGTTCGATGGCAACAGAACGAACGCGTTGGCGATGTGGTCACTTTGTTGGGCCAATTCGCCGTGGTCGGACGACTGGCCGGCACTGTGTTCGACGGGCAAGACGTGAAGACGGCATGGGACGTGGAAAATGCCGCCTCTTTCGCTTTGCTGCGCCAACCGTCCGACGAAGTGTCCGAAACATTGGACGAAGTTTGGCTATACAACAGGCGAGCTATTAGCTGCTTCTCATCCATCGCCCCCATTCGACCACTCACTCCTCCGTCATCTCGAGACTTTACTCTTTTTTGGGCTTTGCTGAGTCTCGAGCAGGGCCCTATCCATTGGGGGGGGGGGGGTTGTACACGGGGTAAGTTCCTCCCAAGACCAAAAACCCCAAAAAGAAAAAAAGGCACCCCTAAGAAATGCTTTTTGAGATTTCTCTAGCCAAGGTACCCCCCCCCCCAGATCCAAATCTGTCACGATCAATCTGATCAGTTCTGTCCCGTCCAATTTGGATCAATTCACTTATTATTCTGTCCCGACCAATTTTGATCAGTTTTTCAGCAGTGATCAGCCCCTATTCATGTACATCTCGCGCAACATTGCGCGCGCATCGGCGCCCCCCTCCGACGCTGCGCATGTGCCGAACATACGCCGTCTGTCGCCCGGTTACTGTGTTCGCGTCCACCGCATCTGCGCCACGCCGTCGACGGCGTTTGTGCCAGCCGATCAGCAGCAGCACATTGTTGGCAGCAGTGATCTGTGCTCATTTGGGTCGCCGCCGTCAATGTTCACGTCGTCGCCGGCGGCAACACAACCAAACGCAACGACGGCACTGTCACTGTTGACAATCAGTATCGGCGTTGGTTGGGGTGCCAACTACGAGTGCCAACGCGTTGCCGATTTGCCGTGCCGATACGAAGTGATCTTCACGTGATCGGAACGACATGTCAGACAGACCATTTCATCATTGTCTTCGTTTTGGTCGGACCTTCTCATCAATGTTCCTATTTATGTATTATTCATTCATTGTCCGTCGTTGTTCGAACTGATTGGAACCCGCCACATTGTTTTTTTCTTCTTTTTTTTTTGCCTGTTTTTCTGCACGTCCATTTTCCCTCTTTTTGTTCGAGCTCATCCGGATCTCATTTTGTGACTATCAATTCCAAAAAGTCGCTATATAAATTAACACATATTATGTGCCTGGTTAATATTTATTTAAGCTGATAAGCGCCGAAATAGATCAAAATCCGATAAGAGAGTGCCTTGGGCCAAGCCCATAATCAGAAAAAAATTTCGGGAGGGGGGGGGGGAGAATTGGCAAACTTTCCCAAATAATGAATTCCCTTCCCCTGGTTACGGGCCTGCCTCGGGCACAAAGAGACCATTTTGAGGGATTAAGTAAGAACAGCGGCAGACAAGAAAAAGCAATAAGAGGGACGGGACAGATCAATGACATTGTCCAAAAGCAACCGATCGCGGACCCCCAAAAAGCGAGCAAATGGCCGATTTACCAGGCAAAAGGACCGGCCTGCTCATAAATTTGCTTAGAAAGTGGTACATCAATGTAGAACGACGATACAGCAGCAGCATTGCCAAAATTTATGGACTTTTTGTCCGTTGGCCTTTTTGTTTTACAGTGCCGGCTTCTCCACCGAATTCGCTAATAAATTCAGAGAAAATTTTGCCACAAAAGTCAACTGACCATAAAGCAAAGGCAATGAGCGAGCAGAAAAGGGAGAAGAGTAGAGAGGGAGAAAAGAAAATGGACAAAATTTGCGGAGGGAAGAGAGGGCTAGCAAAAACAGAGAGAGAGAGAGAGAGAGAGAGTGTGCAGGTGGAAGAGAGAACGAACAAAAACAAAGAAAGAGAGAATGGTGGCGCCTGGTACGGTTGTGATGGCGCTGGAGGGGAGGGGAGCAGCAATGAGGGAGGGAGTGAATGGGCAGTCGCAAACATTCTTGCAGAAAGAGACATATCCCCCCTTCCCTCCAACCTCCCGCCGCGGTCGCCCCCGGCGCCATTTGTCCATCAATTTTTCGCTTTTAGCCTTACCAAAAATAGTGTGTGTGTGCTTGCTTATTCATTGGCCTCTTTTTGTATACCCCAGCCCAATGAGCGAGAATCCCGAACCCGAATTAAAAAAATTTCACTCGCCTTCACTAAAAAGGCACTGCTGGTACTGAATTAGCTGTCAATTAAATCTGTAAAAATGAGGAGTTTGGGAAGTTTTTGGCACCATAAGTTTTTGTTAGCTTACCAATTTCTGCAGACTTGGTCTAATTGAAAAGCTCTATGTACATGTTTATAAGTATCTTTAGGCAGAAGCCCAATGATTAAAGAACTCACAAAAGACTCATGAAATGATTCATGAAAATCGGTCTCATTTGAAAATTGAAACTTTTTTTTTGAGTCGTTTTATCGCTTAGCTTCTGCTTAAAAATAGCTTCTAAACATGTAGAGCTTACGAATGATACCAAGTTAGCAGAAATTGGTTAACAATCCAAAAAGTTAAGAGCCAAAAACTTGCGCTGGAGCCCAAACATTCCTAGCCCAAAAATGGGGCCATAATGAATATTAATTTGACCCATTCAGAACAACCAATTGGGTGTATAAAATGGTCTAACTGTTGTCCATTTTGCTAAACAATCTTCAACAAAACGACGACAGATGAAGTTGTTCTTCCCTTTGTTTTCTGCTGCCCTCCTTATTGTTCTTTTGACGAATTTCTGTCAGGCCAATTCAAATTTCACTCCCTCTTCGACAACGAACACAAATGGCGACATTCCATCAAAAAAATTGTCAAAAATCATTCGTCAACCCCCCGCCGCTCTAATTAGTCCATGTGCCCGAATTGAAAGTGCATTTGCAAGTGTGGTCAAGCAGGGCGAAGCACCGGTAATAAAATAACACTCAAATATTCAGATAAATACTCCTCCCATTTTCAACAATTTCAGATTTGCCAATGCATTATGAATGTTCCTCCGCCATTGACGGGCCAAACTCCGCCAACCCAACAACAACAAAATGCTGTCCAATTTTGGGTCGGTTGCACCCGGCACAAAATGACCGCTGTCTTCCGAACGCTGCAAACGCTGAACGGCACCCGCGTGCCGCATTTGCACATTTGGGACTCGTTGATCAACATTTTGCCCAACGACCCGAAGCCAATGTTTACGCAGGTTCTTAAGTTTAATATAATTGGTAGTCCATCAATATCCCTTTATTTTTCTTGTTCAGCTGCTCGCCGATCGGCTGACCATTGAACGCTCCTGGGTGGGACTGATTCGGGAGGGCGCTTTCGCCAACATTGGACGAACTCTGCGCGCGCTCAGTCTGCGTCACAACATTTTGAAGGTACTTTAAACCCCCCCGGATACATTTTGCCTGGTTTCAATTAGTGTTTTTGCAGTCAGAAACACGCGATTATTTTCGACCCTAAATCCGAACCGTTTTTCCGGGTTTTCTTATCTCAACCAAATTCTTTCATTTTAATGGCAATATAACTCGAACCACATTTTCTTGAAGGGTTTGGAGGAGCGTGCTTTCGTCGACTTGGCCGAGTTGCGCGAGTTGGATCTGAGCTGGAACAAATTGGTCGAATTGCGTCGCGCTCACTTTGCCCGGATGACCCACTTGGAACGGTTGGAATTGGCCGGCAACCAAATTGTGCGCTTGGAGGACGGACTGTTTGAACCGTTGCACAAACTGCGCTCGCTGAATTTGGCCAACAACAATATTAGACGGATCACCAAGTACGTTGGAGGGGAAGGGGCGGTGAAAGTATGTTCCAACTTTGGGCTGACATTAGACAAAATGTGGAGGGCTTTAAGCCGTTTTTGATTGAACTTATTGTCCCTTTCTTTGGTCCGGAAATGTTAGTTTTTAAATATTCCAATTTTGGGATTTGTTCGGATTTGTGTCCACTAATTAATGGCCCCATTATCGTTGCTTTATAATTACAATAAATTCTCCCAATTTGTCGCCGCGCAGGAACACATTTAAAGGGTTGGCCAACCTGGAAGTGCTTTCTTTGACGACCAACAAAATCGACGCCATCGACCCGGATGCGTTTGTGCACTTGAAGGCGCTGAAAGTGCTCGAGTTGGACGGCAACACTCTTACCAGGGTCAGTTCGTTCAAAACGATGGGTTTTCATCAAAATTCCCACAAAATCACAGATTGAACTCCACGGAAATGGGGCTCTGGAGCGGCTGGTGCTGAACAACAATTCTATCGCCGAGTTGGCCAATTTGTCTGTCGCTGGACTGACCGCACTGCGTTCTTTGCATTTAGATGACAATAACATGTTTGATTTTATGCCGCAAGCATTTTATGTCATATTCTTAAAAAGCCCATTAGTCTAATCCCCAATGGATTTGGCTGCAAACAATAAATTATCTCCTAAAAAGACTACCACAAATATGGATTAATAATTTGCAGTTCGTCCATTGCCGACTCGGACCTGCGCGGTTTGGTTGAAAGTGCGTCGCTTGTCTCCCTGTCGTTGGACGGCAACAACATTTCCCGCGTCGGTTGCCGCGCGTTCAGCCCCGTCGCTCAATTGTCTGTGCTGTCGCTGCAACACAACCGCATCGCATCTATGTCTTGCTCCGCCACCCACGACCCAATCTGTGCGTGGGTTGAATCGAATCGGAGAGAAATAGTGGCACTTTGACAAGGGTGGAATGCCATTTCAACTTTTATATTGTCCATAATTGTCGAAAAATTGAAATTTATTTGTTTCAGCACGCACCGTTTTTCTTGATCAGTCCTTCCTGCAACCGCTGCAACGGTTGAGTCGGCTGTTTCTCTCTCATAATGTGCTGCAACTGCTCGGCGACGACGACTTGGCCGGCCTTGACGCGTTGCGGGAACTGTCGCTGGACCACAACAATATTTCCAAGTTGAGTTTGGTGGGGCGAATATTGCCATTGCAAACCTTCGGATTTAGTGATTTTTTACACAGCTTTTCACACTATTGCACCATTCATTCCTCCCCTGGGGGATTTAGTTTTATTTAATAATCAAATTTCCTCGCTTTTATATGCTCCACAATTTGGAGTTATTGAACACTTTCCTTTTGTGTTATATGAATTTTCTTGTGCTGCCTTTTCAGGTTTCAAGAAATGCCTTTGTGGGCGTTCAGCTGCGCAAGCTGTTCCTCAACAACAACCAGCTGTACTACTTGCCGAGGGGCGTTTTTTCGGGTTGGAATTTGTCGAATGTACAAGCAGTGGACCTCTCCGGTTGGTCGTTGAAGAAAGCTCCATTAAACTCGCGGGAATCATAAAACGATCCTCTAAAACACAATTTGTCAAATACCCGAATATGCCAAAATCCCAAAACAGGCAACATTTGGGAATGCATCTGTGAACAGGAGTGGATCGGCGCTTGGCTGAAAGCGTTGGGCAAGGCGGACACCCATTTCGGATCGTTGGGCTGTCTGGACAGTAATCAGTGCGAAAATGTGACACGGTCGTCGTACGGCGAAGGAGACGACGGGCGACTAGTAGTGACGCCGCAGGGCGGCGACGGGGACGGCATTTACGATGTGTGGATTCGGCTGGTCGCCTGTGTGCTCGCGTTCGCTGCCGTTTTGTTTTTGGGTGTGTATTTTTAATTTTTGAGTCACATGAAATTTTACGGCATTCCTTTTACCAGCAATTGCCGGCTACGTGTACATGCAGGAAAGTTGGCACACAGTGAGCATCCGTCGCGCATCATCGGACACAATTCGGTCAGCGATTTGGGAGTCCAATCGATCGCTTCCTGCTAATGATCCGCTCCCTTCTCTGTTCAGTTTGATTCCGTCTGTTGAAAGTCTGTTCTCGCTGCCGAATCCGATCGTTCTCGGTGCTGCCGATCTGTCCCCGAAACAGCAGTGTCTGTCGGCCTCCGTAAACAATCAAAAACGGAGCGTTGGCATTGCCACATCGATCGCAATAAATGCCCTCGGCGGTGGAAGGACTGTCGCCGCCGATGACGAAAGAAAGGAAGACGGAAAGACAAAAAGAGTACGATTCCAATGAATATTTGTGGCAAAAGCAAATCTCATATATTATTTATTTTCTGAATTTGATCACTCCTTTTGATTTGTCCCATCACAGACCAGCAGGTTTTTCCTCTAAACAATTAATTGGTTCGAACCGTGCAACAAATAAAATGCCCATTTTTTAAACATAAAATTGTGAATTTTATTTTGACATAAATTTAATCATCCCAACATTCACTGTTTCTGCCAGTCGTCGTCATTTTGGAAGTCTCAAAGTGAGCAAAGGAAGCATAGCCCCCATCAGCAGATTTCAGTGAACGCAGAAGCTGACAAAAATTTTTTTATTTCAAACATTATGCCAAGAATAAAAGCAAAAACAAAAAATTGAATCAAAAGCGTTTATTCGTCGCATATTTTTTTCCCGGCACAAAATTGTAAAACTGCTGCTTTACGCCCACAAAAGTGCTTATTGCTTAAAATGGCAACGACCGCCTTATTTATTTAATAAATTCAACCTCGAAAAAACAATGGTGCATAATATGTTTTGACGACGAACGATTCGTTTCTGGCCAATTTGTTATTGTCAATTTGTTTTTTTACTATTACACGAGAACCCACGGGAGCGCAGACATTTGGGGGTTAGACAAAATACGAATTGGCCGAAACAAAAAATCGCTTTTTTACTATTGTTTGTATTTACCCATAAACGACTGTTATAAAAGTGTGAAGCAAAAAGATAACTTTTCTTTTTGATCAAAAGGTAATTACAGAAAGTTGATCAGAGCTTCCTTCATGGAGATCCGGAGCTGAATCAATCTTGATCTCTATTTACTGTATTTTTATCAAATGTTGTCAGAAAAGGCGTAAGCACTATATTGTATATATGTATTTAGCTTCAAATTCGAATATCCATATCGCTAAATTAATTTTGACTCCATTTTAATAATATGACGCATTTTTTCAAGATTTATATTGCTTTGAGTGAATAAGCAAACACCACTTACATTAATTTCGCTGCTCCCAGAAATGGTTATGTCGTCATCAAAACAGCGCGATGATATGTATGGCAAAAGGATCGGATTCACTGAATATCGGTTTATAAACCGTTTAGACTAATTTCTTAAATCGCTCGGTTTTTTAAAGCGTCCAATAGATCTTTAGAACTTGGATATTTTTGAGTCTTAAAGCACAGCCGCCAAATTGGGGTGGGACCGACCAGCGACTGATACGCTCTGAACATAATCCTTTCTCAATATGGCATTGTTTTCACTAATGCATTTTTCTTTTTAGAAATTTGGCAATTGTCCATTATTTGGAGGCTCATGGTTATGCTCAGTCGGCGTCAGTTTTTCGTCAGGAAGCCAACATTGTATGTTATAATTATAAAAAATAATTGCGAGCTCGGTTCTTGTGCAGTTTAGGCTACATAAAAAAATAAATGTTAAAACGAATTCCTAATTGTTTTCGGGGTAGCTGTTAGCGAATTTGAACTCAGATTCGTACTATTTCGAACCTTGAACCCGAAATTGAACCTTTGACGAAAACATATGTATATTGTTGAATTTGGTCGCTTGTTGAATTATTTGAAGAAACCAATTTTCGTAAGTTTTCCGCAATGTTTGATTTCGTGTTCAGGGATCGAAATATTGGAACCAAATTGAATTTTATATTTTATTTTGGTATGCTTTATTCCTGAAATACAATGGCCAAATATGGCTGTTTCAGCAGCAACATTTGCAGCGGTTCTGTGCTACTCCGTCAGTGCCTCCCGGTGGCATTTTGCAGCCCGTGGACGGCAGTGCCATGGGCTCGTACATTGCGCCGCCAGTCTCTGTGACGAGTGGTGCGCCAATGCTTTCCCGTGGGGCGACGGACAACGCCTACCACCACCAGCATCCGCCAGCGACTATGTACGGTGCGCAATGCATCCCAATGGGTAAAATAATTTAAGCTTTTGCAATCATCTTTCCGTAAGTATTCGTGAACGTTAGTCAAGTCCTAACCACCCGGACTCGAAATTTGGACGAATCGAAAATGCAAAAAATTCCAGGAATTAATCTCTTACACAAAAAGCTAATTGTAAGTTACGAAAATAAGCATACCAACTTTTCAAATAAGATTAGGATGTCTACCGGCCCTGTCAATTCAAACTGAGTTTAAATGAGCCCTCAAGGACATTGAGTGGCAAGATTTATAGTACTTTTTGGTTTCTACAATCAATTTTAGGTGTCGCTCCACTGCAGTCTTTTCTGTTGCATAACCATCCAAATGCCAGTGCCAATTTTCCACTTGCCACGGGTCAATTCAACACCACTCACCACAATGTTGCAATGCATCAGCATATGCCTAATCCTGGTCAGCAAGTAGTGTCACAGTTAATGTACTTACAATTCAAAATAATCCAAAAATGTGCATTAAGTTCTCGTCAAAAGTCGGGTATACGTTCCAAACTTAGTTGTCGGAATTCTCATCGGTGCAAAGGTGGACGCATTTTAGTTGGCGTGGCCAAAACCACTAAACATGGGCCTAATCAACATTTTTTGGTTATTTAGGGTCAATCCATCAAAAGTATAACTGCTGAGTCTGGGTGAGCCGATTGGTGGTTTTTTCCCTGCTTTGAATTTTTATAATTTCCTTTCCCTGTGCAGTGCCATGATAAGCATTGAGGGGGGCGATCGACAGCCGCACAAGAAATTCAGCATCAACAACAGTTTCGTCGCCACCAAATTTGAGCAGGCGCCGAAGGAAGAAGAGGGCCATGGGCAGAAAGAAGAGGCGACACAGCAGCAGCAGTCAACGACGACGGAGTTGGTGACAAATGAAAACGAAAAGGCAACAACGACAACAGCCGACGACTCCGATGTGGACAAGAAGCAGTCGCAGGACCAACCGCAACAGAACAATGGCGAGAAGGAGGGCATTCTGTCCGGATTCGACGACGACTCCCGTGTTGCTGAGGGAGGTCAGAAACAACAACTACCGCAGCCAAACAGTGGTGACAAGGAGACGGTTCTGTCTTGTTACGACTACGGTGCTGGTGGTGATGCGGGTCAGCAACAACAGGTAAAAACGGGGGACGTGTGCCAAGCCGAGGAGGAGGCGGAAACCCTTTGAAAAATAGCCATTGAAGCTAATTTTTTCAAAATTTTGTTTTTGTGAACTTGTTCAACTTTTAGCGGATTAGCGAACGATCCGTGTTCATCCAGGGCTATGACTTTCAAGTGGCCAAGGTGTGGTTGGGTGTCTAATTTTTATCGGGGTAAAACGCAAGGCGATCATGATACAGACAATTTTTTTCTCATTCCAATATTTTAAGGCACAGTTTTGGGTGTTCCAGAAGGTGGCCGACAATCAGAACAAAAGTATGGACGAACTTATGTTGGCATGTGAAGCGATTGTGCCCTCAAAAGTTATCGGACGGATCATCGGAAAAGGCGGTCAAAATGTCGGTACTTTTTGGGCGGAGTTTTACTCGTCTTTTTTTATTGATTGACAGCCCGACTTTTTAAGATCAAGCAACTGCAGATGAGCAGCGGGGCGCGCATCAAAGTGAAATTGGTTTTTAATTATCCGTTTTTAACAAAAAGTTTCCTCCTAAAAGTAAATTGAGAGTTTAGTCGGCACCCCCTCAAATTCCGGTATCGGTTTTTCAAGACCAAGACGCATATTAATTAATATAAATACAACAACACATTGAAACCTGCCCTTTTAAAGCCAATTTTAAACAATATTAAAGGTGCCCGACGACATCAGCAGAGGCAGCGACAAAAATTCTGTGGAAGCCACTGTCCGTATTTTCGGCAATTATTACGCTGTTCAGGCTGTTCAGCACCACTTTGGCGCATTGATCTCTGAGGTGGAATGGCGTGACAGTCGCGAGTAAGTGTCCTCGTCTGTGAGTGGATATTAGATTTTGGGTCCCAAATTTATAACCCTAACAATACGATAAAATTTTATGGGTGCGACTGAAAATAGCAACTGTTTTTTTTTTGTTGAAAAAGTAATGAGAAAGGCTTAAACCCATCCACTAAGTATACCGGAGACCCCACGGTCACTTGGATGTATTTCTGACCAAATCGGGTAATTTTTTTAATTAAAAATTTAGACATGACGAGAGGCGCTCGCGTCACTGGAACGGTGGCAACAGTCGTTAAATGAGCCTACAAGACAAATTGTGTATGGAATATAAATATACAGAGAAAACCCTTACGATTGTTTTTTTGAATTGGCCGTTGAGATTAACAATTGAGTTTTATGCCACAATTATTACATTATTTATATGTAATGTCAATATTATTGTATTATTTCGGCATGTTCATTTGTCCCTGCCGAACTGTTTGTTTGTGTGTGTTAATATTTGAAAATTCGCCGGAAAGTATTTAAAAAAAAAATTCGGTCTCAAGGCTTCAGATTATCCGTTATGAAGTTGCTAGCCGCATTTCAAAACCGCAATCACAGTTTTGTTGTAGGAATTTAACGGCCTCCATTGCATTGGGTATTTCAGAGATCAAAGATTTAAAATTGTAGGGCATTTGGGAATTCAAAGTGACCTTTTTAAAATGACACTTTGCGTATAATCTCTTACATTATAATCCTAGTTCATATTGCAGCATCACAAAAAACCAAACATCAATTTAATTTATGATCAAAGACCATTTTCACGAAAATTTCACGTATCTCGCGTAAAAGACGTCGGACCAAAAAAAATGGGCTCAAGTGCAGATTACCCGACCTTAAAATGTTTACACGTTCTTAAAAAATTTACACGACCATAAAAAAAAATACACGACCTTTTAAAAAATACACGACCATAAAAAAAATACACGACCATTAATAAAATACACGACCATAAAGCCAAAAACTGGGGGGGGCTTGGAGCCATAATCGAAATTGACGAATCAAAATTTTATAGAGCTAAGTACCATAGGGGACGCATGATTAGACGAGAACAAGACTCTGGTTGGGTGTTTGGCTTAATAGAACGTGGAACTAACAAAATAAGGCTTTTTCCGGTTGGTAGACGGGATGCTAACACATTGTTGCCGCTGATTGCAGATAATGTTAACCCGGGCAGTTTAATAGTCTCACTATGGGTCCACTCCAGCGGCAGAGAAAAACCCCTGTACTGTCTCGCTTTTTCTTTTTTTCTCTATATGTTCTCTCATTTTGGCGTACTGTCTTCACCTTCGCAATTCTACTTTGATTTTTCGAGATATAGAATAAAAAGAAAAATGCTTTTCTTTTTCTCTCGTTTTGGCGTTCTATTCCTCTATCTCTAACCGCATGAAACTTCCGATACGCATAAATTGACTGTAACTTTTTTTATAGACATTAAATTTTCTTCCAAATTTCACCACGGCTCTAAAATAAAATTCTACATCGAAATATATAAAAAAAATTAGGTTTTGGCAAAATTTTTAAATTTTACTTAATGCGGGAAACTATATTTCTAGGGGTTATCAGGGTCGCTGATCACGAATACAACATCCATTTCGACCAATTCCAGCTCCTTAACTTTTGAAATGAAGAAAAAGCATTGTTGATTTGAATTAGTGTAAAAATAGTGTAAAGTTTGGCGCTTTGTTTAATTTTGTCTGCTGCTGGAGTGGACCCATAGTGAGTCTCAGATGGTTGGGCTGCTTATGGTGGTATAAGGAATCTAAATATGCAATTTGATCATGAATGGGTTAACCCATCGTATCTCGTTTGTTAATTCTAACGATCGCAATGTACACACTCAGTCAATTGAAGCCACGTGGGGCGCAATTAAAAGGGATATGAAACATCTAAGTGGCACTTCACCAGAATTGTTCCCATCTTATTTGTTTTCATATATGTTTCGTCGTTATCACGGCAGAGTTAAGATTTTCCAAGCTATACTGGAAGAAATCCGTCTTCAATATGATTTTTAATTTGTATTTTTATGGTCGTGTATTTTTTTTAAAGGTCGTGTTAATGTTTTATGGTCGTGTAAAAATTTTTATGGTCGTGTAAATTTTATATGGTCGTGTAAATTTTTTAAGGACGTGTAAACATTTTAAGGTCGTGTAAAATTTCTAAGGTCGGGTAATCTGCAGTTGAGCCAAAAAATGATGGATTCGTTATCTGCGCTAAAAATAAGCCTAGAAAAAAATATTAAAAAAAATTTCGGGAGGTGTACTAGTACCGCCGACTTCGACACATTGGACGAACCAATTTGGGACACATTTGTGAGCAAAACCAAACCACAACTTAATTGGGTACTTGTGCAGTTTACGCCCCATAAAATTTTCCTCTGTTCATTACCCAAAAAATGTGTCTGCCTTTCTATTGTCTTTCCCATGTTTCTCTGTTTTTACGTTCTCTTTTTCATCCGCACTTTCTCCTCCCTCTTTCCCTTTTGGAAAGAAAACGAAGCCAAGCCATGTGCTAAGAATGTTTTGGCGTCCCTTCTCGCTCTCTCTCTCTTTCCATTTGTCTCGTTCTCCTAATAAGCTACTGCTGAAAAGAGCCGTCGTTCCCTAACATTCGACTTTTTGGTCGGATTTAAAGTCACAAATTGTACTCACAATTATTAGTCTATTTAATGGCTTCTCAATTTTTCGATCTGTAAAAAATATTGCATTTTGGATTCCATTCAATGTTTTGACTTTAATTCCTCAATCCTCCTCGCAAGCCGATCACTATGTAGTCCAATTATGATGGTTGGGTGGGACCGACTGGCGATCTATCGTTTTCATTTCCTTCTTCCGCCTCTCCCCACGCCCAACATTTTTCCCTCAACAACAATTCAGTTCCAAATCATTTGTGAAGTTATTAAACAGCAAAAAAGGCGGTGCAGTGATAAAGGACCCACACCCAAAAGACCCACTCCCAATGGACCCTCAGGCAAAAGACCCACCGACAAAGGACCCACAGAGACAAAGGACCCACAGACAAAGGACCCACAAAAAAAAGGATTAAAATTCAAATGAGTAGAGAAAAAATCTTAATGATCAAAAAAATTAACCATAATAAATTAGGATTAATTTAAAGTAGGAAGGTAGGTAATTTGTCTCTTTTTGTCTTTTGTTTATTCATCCATCGGTATGTCGATTTCAGTAAGAGTTTTAGGTATTTGAAATTGTCCCCCAGCTTTAAGTCGGGCTCTACTAACTACTTTCTCCATTGACAAAATTTGGGGAAGGCTCGCAATAACATCATCTGACGCACCAGCAATGCACTCATTAATAATAGTACGTGGTTGATTTCCACGTGAAGGCAATGCGGTGCTGCGGACGTTTCTGTTGATTTGAGTGGGTTTTTTGCCTGAGGGTCCTTTGGGAGTGGGTCTTTTGGGTGTGGGTCCTTTGAGCGGACACCAAAAAAGGCAATAGAATAAGGCGCAATTGCTCAATTATCTCAAATTCAGTGGGCGGAATTAATTAAAAAAAAGCAAATTTAATTAAAAACGAACGTTTGTTCGCCGCTTCGCGGCTCCCAAACGCTCTTTTAAACGTTTTCGAAAAACTAAAAGAAATGACACCTTTACACTAATTTATAAAGGTAAATTTGCTGAAAATTTTAATTCGCCCAATAAATTTAAGGTTAAAAACCAAGTTTGTTTTGGGTTTTAAAACCCCCAGGAATTAAAAATTCGTTCGTTCAGTTTCATGAACAGCAAGCATTAGAAAAAAATTTCTGAATTCATAATTTGTAAATAAATGTCACAAAAACCGGAAAACTTTTAATTCAGGAGTTTTAAATTATTGTAATAAATGTCAAATTCGGAAAATTCTCTCCCTCCCTTCCTTTCCTGTCTCTCTCTCTCTGTCTTATTCTTAAAATTCGTGGAGTCGAGAAATCTTTTTTGACCTTTCACTTTTGGTATTTTCAATTTTCACGTTCAGAATTTTTGATTCTTTCAATTTTCCAAGAAATGCATTGGCAAAAAAAGCAAACAAAAAAAAGTACACCTCAGCACTGTCCCAAAATCTATTGCCTTAAGACTGTTTTCGTTTTGCATCCCATAAATAAAGAGACGCAAAAAACTTACTCTCTCTCTTCTCTTTCTATCTCACATCCACACATACACACAGTAAATTCCTTTTTATACACTCTTTTTCATTGTCTCTATGCACCAATGCATGTAGGTTCTTTCATGCTCTCCGCATGAAAGGAAATCGTGTCAATAAAAAAATGTGTTCAAAAACGTTACTTACCAAAGCAAATTTTTTTTTCCGGCGTCAAGAACTTTGAAACCAAAGAAGAAAAGGTGGTACTACTTATACAGTTTACACCCCATAAAAAAATTTTTGTTTTTAATGATAAAACGTGTTTCCAAGGGTTTTCAGAGTCGCTAATCACGAATCCGGCATCCATTTCGCCCAATTCCGAACCCCGGACCCGAGTTCGAACCAAAAAATTTGATTCCCAATTAAGAAAATTCACATTTATTGCCAAAACATAACTTTTTCGAGAGTGGGTTTATCGCTTAGCTTCTGCTGAAGCATTTGTTCTGAAGATATAAAGCTTTCCAATTATATCAAAACGAAACGCAAAGGTGGCAGTTTTTACGAAACGACCTAGCACCCATTTGAATTGGTTTTGGGCATTTTTTAAAATTTGGACTTTCGAATTTTTGGTCGAACTCGGGAATTGCTTAAAAAAATGATTTCTGGTGAAAAATATGTATCAAATGCCGATAATGTTGAATAAAATGTGAGATTAAGTCTCAAAACAACATTTTAAAAAATGTACTTTTTTTGACCTCAAAGGCCTACAAAAACCTATTTACACCACTATTCAATTTGCAAAACGAG
>JAKKIK010001349.1:0-17097 GCA_024500135.1 Heterodera carotae | reverse complement strand
CCCCCCCCCACCCCCCCCTCCCCCCCCCCCCCCCGACCCCTCCCCTCCCTCCCCCCCCCCCGACTATCCCCTCCCCCCCCCCCCTCCCCCCCTCCCCCCGACTATCCCCCCTCCCCCCGACTACACCCCTCTCCCCCCCCCTCCCCCCGACTACTCCCTTCTCTCCCCCTCCCCCACCCCTCCATTTCCCACAATGCGCAGCTGCGCCACCAACCTTCCAAATTCAGCCATCGCCTTCCCCCCACAAGGTCGTCGCTTTCTTTCTCCCCCATGGTCACCAAAATGCGCTTTTCTGTCCCTCTACTAGCCCCCAGCCAAATGTGGTCTAAATATTTATGGCATTCGCCCTTTTTTCTCTCCCTCCATTTTTACTTTACCACAGTCCGTTGTGTGTGATTGTTAGCAGATCTGTATTATTACATAAGCGTATTATTGTTGTTTTTTTCTTTGTTTTGGACAATTTAGTTTCTTGACAATTACACATTAACTTTTGGAATTGTCTGGTCAATTGTCAAAACCCAAAACCCAACAAAAGCGTTTAAAAACGGCTTCCAACGCTTATTTGAATTTAATGCTTTTTAAAAATCGTAATTTATTTTGGCAAAATGTAATTTAATAAGAAAAGAAGTTCAGCACGTACACAAAAACGCGCCGCCGGCGTTTTCTATAAATTCTTAACCAAACCACAAATTCAGGGTGTTCATTTGTTCCACATATCCCATAAAATAAATATTATCAGCCATCATTAATTGTTGTTTTGATGCCCTCCTCCTCGCCGGAGGTCGTCGATGTGTACAAATTGCCCGACGAAATACGGGAAAAGTTGGCACAGTTGGACTTGGAGTTGTCTGAAGGTTTAAATTCTATTTAATCTCTTTGCCCTTTTTTTTATTTGAATTTTATCCATTCATTTGGCAGGTGATCTAACAGAAAAGGGCCATGAGAAGCGACGACGACTTTTGCTTAAGCCCTTTTTTGTGGAGCAACAGCAAAACAACGAAATGACACAGAAGACAACGCCACCGACTGAAGGTTAATTAATAATTGACACTAATTTGATAGATGTTAATTAATAATCGACACTAATTTGATAGCTATTTAATTGCTTTGAGGAAAATAACTGAAAATGGACTGAACCCCTCGGGATAGAGATTCCTCCAAAATTCTGGGACTTTTTTTACCATTTCTCATCCCGTAAATCGATTGATATGTCTGTTCGGATTTCCATGCAGCATTTTCCGTCATAATCGAAAAATATATTGGCATTGAAAAGCAGCCATTTTTTTGATTTTATGGTAGCTATTTTTAAAATTCTTTTAAATGCCCATGTACAAAAACAGCATTTATTGCATTAAACCCAAAAAAAACCCTAACATTTTACAGCAATTATTCCAAATGTGTGCGCCGCTGTTGAGCGCAAAAAGCATCGTCGAGGAGCTCGTGATCAGCTTCGATACCATTCTGGTTTGTTGTTTTTTCCACTATATTTTCATTAGCAACAGACTTTGTCCTAATAAATTAAATCATTTTTGGCACATTTTCCTCTTCAGAAATTCGTCAGGAAGCCGTCCACCAGGCGTTGTCCGAGTGGCGGGGCCCTGGCGCAGGACGCGCAAGGAAAGCGTCAATTGGCGGCAAGGGACTGTTTCAGCCCATTCTGAGACGGCACACTTCACGCGTCAGTTGCGCAGCGGTGGCGGAGGCAGCCCGAAACAGCAAAACTGAGACGGCAGAAGAGGGGGACACGGCAGGTGAGCATTAATGTAATTTCTAGAGATCAGCTTGGTCGGTTTTCCCAATTTTATCGAATTACCGAGAAAATTTTAAATTTGGGATTTTTATCAAAAGTACAATTAATGGAAATCTTGAATTTAAAGTCTTCAAATGTCTGAAAACCGATCCTGGAGTTTTTCCCGACCCGCGGCAAATCTAGACGATTAAGAGGGAATGGAATTTACCAAGCCATTAAATTCTGTACATATTTTCTGTCTCTGCCACACACTCAATTTTCTTGCCTCTTCTCTCTCGTGCCATCTTTTTACCTCCTCTCTCCCCTATTTTCCTTCCCCTCCCCACAGGCCCAATCAAATATTTATTTATTATGTCGGAATATGTGTCCCCTCTCATCTTTCTCTCTCTCTCTCTCTCTCTCACAAATTGCGTCCTCCTCCTCCTCTGATCAGGGGACAACATTTGTTTTCTTCTGCTGACATCGTATCGTCGTTTCGAGATGGGCAAAAGCAGTTGGGAGGGTGTGAAGGCGTTGTTGTCGGTCGGCTGATGGTTGATCTCGTCCTTGCCGCCCCCCTCGCCCCTCATTATTCATCCGGTTTGTACATATACCCTTCTTTCCGGTTCGTCACCTCTATCTCTATCTCCCCCCTCCCTCATCCAGCCCCATTTGCCCTCCATTCATTGTGTCGTCCCTCCCTCGCCCCCCTCCCCCCTAAACTTTACCACCCGCCCTCTCCCCTCTCCCACTCTCGGCCTTAACTCTCCCATTGTTCCTTCTCTCTCCGTTTTTTTTTTCTTTGGGCTGTATTGTATATTATTCGGATCATCCACACAGTATTATATACATTAAATGTGACTCATATTCATTGCCGCCTCCTCCTCTCTGCTGAATGTGCCGCCCGCCCCCTTTCCATTCCATTCGGAATCATTCCTCAAATTTGTCTCCCCTCCCGTCCATAATAATCGATGTTTTGGGGCAGTTAATGTCGGGACGGTGGTGCTGTGTGTTGAATTTGTGTGTTCGTTCATTTAGGCGAGAACAAACACCACATTTTCACTGTCCCCCGTCCAATTCATTTGCATCAGTCCAAGAAAAATAATCGGGCCTCTCGGCGATAAGCTTTTTTTTATGTATGTCCCATCAAAGTCCGATCACTCAACAGTGCAATAGCAGCGATCAATGAATGAATGAGTGGTGATTTGTTCCTTTCCATTGACACACATTTCGTGTGCTTACATTTTCTGTTCTTCCCTTAGCATTCCTTTCCCACCAATTCCATTCAATTCATTCGTCCGTCCATTTTCTACGCCATCATTATTGGTCATCTCCTCCTTCTCATCATCATCACATCGTCCATCCCTTTGAGCATTTTTGCCGCTTCTCTTTCCTCCTCCGTGTTGCGTTTTCGGCGAGTGTGACTGTGGTCGTCGTCGTTGTCGTCGGTTAGCGACCACCGACCGCGCTCATTTGGTCGTCGCTTTTTGTGCGCTTCAATTTTTGCCAGAGCCATAAATCAGTAGAGAAACAGGTACCGCCACCACCGCCATTAAAGTAAAAGGCGGTGGGTGCAGCACACACACTGATCTCCTCCTTCCCCCCCCCCCATTCTTTCTGGCTGCCGCTTGTTGGACTGCCGCTTTGGACAATCCTTTCATTGATGAAAATTGAGAAGGACACTCAACGCGAGAGCCCCCCTCCCCCCGCTCGTCGTCCATTCCTCGGTCACTACGCCCCTTGCGGCAGCGGATGCTCTCTACCGCTATTTGCTCTCCCCGCCTCGCACACACACACTTGTGCACCATTCCGAGAGAGAGAGAGCAGAATGGCCTCCTAATGGTGCTGTTTCGTTGTTGATAACGACGACGACGACGAGGTCCGAATTGGGCGGCGATGGGATGGGGGCGGGGGGCAACAACTTGCTGCTGCTTGAACAATCGGAAGACTACGGACGAATTGGGAGAGGGGGGCGAGATGGGGATTACAAATTGAATTGAGTGGGTTGGAGCAATAACAGTGAAATAAGTGTAGAGAAATGGTTGGTGGTAAGAGAGAATGAGGTTGTGCGATGAGAACAGTGAACAGACAGACGACCCCCGACCATCCCCCGCAGCATTTTCAACAAATGAGCTCTGATCCCACTGCATTTTGAAAGAGTATCTTTTTAAATGTGTTTACCCATTAATCACCAAATTTATTTAAAAATTGCTAGGAAACTGAAAATGAATGACACTTTTTTTTCACTGCTCTCTTTGCCTATTTAGATTTTCAAGGAAGGAATGAATTTTGTTTTCCCCCATTCGCCTCGCTTTTTCTCTATGTCTGTTTTTTACACTTTTGTCTGATCCACCTATCGCCGCCTCCGCCGCTTTCTCTCTCACACCTTAAAGTGCCCCTCTCTCCCCATTTATCGTCGTGTGCATTCCAAATGAGCATCTGGCGCCTTGTCTTCGTCGTCGTTTTCACGGCTATCCCCCCCCCCCCTCTCCCTCCCTCCCGGCTCTGTTTTCCCTTCTGCTGCTGGTTGCTGTTTCTTTGACTCCCTTTCCCGCACTCTCTCCTGCTGTGGGCAATGGCCAGCGATGCTGCGAATTGGGTGTAAAGGGAAGGCGGCGGACGAATGGATGGACGAAGGGCAGCAAGAGAATAGAAAAGAGGCGGGGGGGGGGGGGGGGGATTCGTCGCCGGCGGGCGAATGGTCACTCGTCGCTTTTCATTGCATCCCTTCCATCCCCTCCCCCCACCCAATTCAATGGCCAATTGAAGCCGATTCCCCCCTTGCTCGCTTCGCTTTCTCGGACAATAATCCGTCCATCCGTCCGCGAATTGCTCCAATTCCGCTCTCGCCTTTTCGTCGCATCCCTTTGATACATTTATTATGTGTGTGTTGTTTGTGCATTTTGGCGTTTTAGCTTTTCCTTTCATTCGCTCTAAATGTGCCACCACAAACCCAACTCTAAAAAAGTCAGCAACAATTGAAACGGCAGCACACAAATATTGTTGTAAATGAATGAGCAATTTGTTGCGGAGACATCGCGACAAATTGCCTATGTGTCAATTTGTAAGCATTTTTTTTTGTAATACAATATTAGGGAGAAAATAATGCCAAAAAATAATAGGAGAATGATAGGGCAGCAACAACAATCCGAGCTCATCCCTGTAAGTATGTGATTGTTTTTTTTTGCAGATAGCAGTTCCGATGAGGAGGGAGAAGAAAGCAAAAGTGGAGAAAATGGCGGCACCGGAGGGGCGGAAGGAGTGCAACAACGGCACAAAGTAGAGAACGGTGACTTCAAGCAAAATGGTGGTGGTGCTGCAGCAGCAATAACAACAACAACAGTTGGAGAACAGCAGGTATTTACTGGAACGATACTTGGACCCTTTCTGACTTGGCACACTTTTCTCCGTCGGGAACATTCCGTCTTGGGTCCAACTTCGTCAGAAACTCTTGGAATTTTAGAAAAACCGTCGTTGGTCGTGACACCCTTTTGCGATTAGTTCCGGAATACTAACTTTACAAAAGCGAATAATAAATTTGCCCAATGTTGAGTCCTCGCACTACCGCCTAATTGTGGTTGTCGAAAAGGATTTATTTGATTTGAAAATAAAAGTGCGAGTGACGCTGGTGGGCCGGGCGGGCGGGCGGGGGGGGGGGTGAACTATAGCGCGAAGCTAATTGTTTGGACCGCTGGGAAGCACCCGCCGCGAATGAACCGTTCCGCGTGCGCCTCTCTCCTCTCTATCTCGCTCTTTTGTTTCTATCTCTCTCCCTCACTCTCTCTTTCTCTCTCTCTCTCTCTCTTCACACCAGAAAAAAAAAATCATTTTTATGCACGTTTCAGCGATTAGTGCACCACGACTACTCAGCCACAGCACTAACGCCGCAGGGAGCTGCCCATTCAGTTTCAGTTGGGTCGCCGTCATCTTCATCGCAATGTTCTGCGGCCGGTGGCAAAAATGGGCAGCCGGAAAAAGGGGTGGGGCCACCGAAAGTGGCCGAAAGGGGGAGAAGCAGCGGCAGCGGACACGCTGAACAGACGGACGGTGTTGGACAACGAAGTACTAACGGCGGCGGCATTATTACGAATATGGCGCTGAGACAAGCGTCAAAAGTGCCGGCTTCAAACAATTCAGCAACAACCGAAGGCTTAGGCACCTCTCACCACATGGCCAACCGAACATCGGTCGGTGGGATGCCAACGTTGCGATATGGGGCGGGGGCATTAACCAGGGGGACGTACGAGGGAAGGGATTGGCACTCACGAGCACTGAAAGGACTCGAACCTGAGTACTAGCCGGGGAAATTTTTTTGTATTTTTAACGATTTAGATAGTCTCTGGGGCAACAAACCAATATTGGCTAACCGCTACCTTTTCAGGTACTGGTCCTTGAGGATAGGCCATTGCCTCCGTTGCCGCCCGCAACTGACGACGAGGAGGAGGACGACCTCGGCGGCAGCGCCGGCACAGCGGTTTACGTGAACTCAACGAACGACTCGGGGCTGGGCGGGTCGTCGAATGCGCCGCAGGACTACGCAAACACGAACATTCGTAAAGCGCGGGGAAGGGGGCCAATGGGGCGCGGTACACACAAAAAAGATAGGATAATTGTTATTTGTTTGGGGCCCAGGGTCGCTATGGTTATTAATGCACTAATAAAATGAATTATGCAAATTTCAGCGGTACAAACGACACGAGTTTCACGCAAAATTCAGCAAGTTCTCCAGTCCCTTCAGGTGGGCTAATATTATTATTGAATTGTTTTGGGGGTTCAAATTCGCAATGCGCACAATCCGTAATAAAACCATATACATGGACTCGTTCTTCTTCTAAAATGTGAAGATGATCGTTTTTTTTTCATTTTTCACACATTCCAACATTTTGTTCCGCTTTTTTCTGATCGCCGAAAAGTGAAATTTGAAACTGATCAAAAATCGCCCCGGTGAAAGTCGACAGCTTGTGGAATGTTTGTGGACGGGAAATAGTGAGCAATTTCGCGGCATGCTTTACACACTGATATTTATGAGAATGGGTGTTGATGATTGCTTCAGCCATTTCCATCCATCCATTTCCCTTTCCGTTGTTCTCGCGAGCAGAGACCGATCAAATATCACACATTGAATTGCTTCCCAATTTATTCATTCTCCCCTCCCTTTCTCTCTTTGATCGTTGAAGTGAAAGAGACATTTTGAATGGTTGTGCTGCTGCTCCTGTGCTGCTTGCCCCCTTCCCATTCACTTTACAAATGATGCTGCTCCCTTTTGGAACATTCGAAAGAGCATAAAATCATTGAGAGCAGAGAGAGAGAGGGGGCGGAAGGCGGACAGACAACTGACCGGACAGGAACACGGGGGGGGGGGGGGGGTGGCAGGACGGAAAGCGGTTAGGAGGGACGAAGTCCAAGCACACCAATCCCAAGCCTCAATAAAAAAGGCTCAATTCCAAGCTTCAATAAAAAAGGATCAATCCCACCCCTCAATAAAAAAAAGCCTCCGTATCCGTCAGTTCGGCACGATCCACATTTTCCATCATCAAAAACGTTGTTCATTCACTCCAGCCGCTAGTGCAATTAGCCACTCGACACCCTCCCCTCCCCACCCCCAACCGGCATCCATCCATCCATCCCCCCCCCCTATTTATTCCCCCATCCCCACTCTCCAAGCGCTGCTCATCCTACCAATTGTCCTCCACTCGACGACCATCATCGTTGTCGTCCAATTCTCTTCCATCTTCTTCCTTCCTTCCCCTAATCGTCGAATCCCTAACAGAGAATTCGGACTGAATTCCCCGCCCCCATTGCCTTGCAATGGATACACTTACCTTACTTTTTACACTGATTCATCCATCAGAATCGCCAGCATTCATCCATTTTTTGTTTTGCCCGTCCTTCCACCGCTCGCAAAAATATAACTGAGAACGGAGAGAGTGAGTGTATACATTGGTCGGGCGGGGGAAGGGGGGGGGGGGGTCTTTTGCCATTTCCCCCCCCCCCCCAATCAACTTCTTGTACATCAATACATATAAACCATTTTGATCACTTCTCTTTCACACAGACACTGTCTGTCCTATTTGGTGGTTCGCTTCAGTCCATTCGTTTCCCATCATTTAATTCGGTGCATCAAGATAAAGAGGCACAAATTTATTTAAAAAACCCCATTCCATCCCCATTTTTGTTTGTTGTTTAACAAACATAGGGCTTCCAATTTATTTTAATAATTTTAACGATAACAAAACCGGTGGACTATAGGGACAAATCATAAATATGAAGTTTTTGGCAATGTTTTTTTTTTGCCTGGGCCTCTGAACTTTTCTTGGGCTTTTTCCCCAATCCCAAATTTCTTCATTCAACGACCTGTCTAAAAGTAAGACAAGGTTAGGTCTGTGTGTGTATGTATGCGCATATGCAAATTCATACGCTTTTGAACTAAATCTGCTGCCGCTCTTTCCGCCTGTTCTGCGCTTCCCCCGATCCGCTGCTGCCAATTATTCCACCCCCATTCCCCCCCTCTCAGTGTTTACCCTCCGCCATTTCTTTTCCATTTCCAATCTGTCCCCCTCCCTCCCTCCCTTCTCTCTCCCCCTTTTCTTTGACCCCACAAATTTGGGCATCCATCTTTCTCTTTCCCATTTACATCTTTCTCCCATTTTCTCATCTTCTCAAAACAAATTTAAAAGGTCAAAACAAGAGAGAAACGGGTGCGAAACAATTTTTCCTGTTTCACTCTCTCTCACTTCTCATCAGCTCCAAATTGAAAGAGAAGGGGGGGGGGGGGGACTGTGCTGCGGGGGTGTCGCACTTTTGTTTGGGGTAATTTTATCATTTACACTTTTTCTTAAAAAATTTGGGGTGTACAGAATGAGCTGATGAAAAGGAAGAATGACAGAGAGTTTATTCGCCATTGGTCCATAAAAAAATACTATTTGTTGTTTTTATTTTCATTTTTAAAGGACTTGAAAAATGTAATTTCAAATCTTCAAGTGGTGAATTGCGACACTCTCGCTCCTTTCTCTCCTTTCTCTCTCTCTCTCTCTGCCACATTTCTTCCCACCAAATTGGAGCCTGCTGCAGGTCCTACTTGCTCCTCTCCTTTCTCCTCCCAAATTTGCATTCCTTTCAGCCCACCATCACAACCTTTCGCCGCTGGTCACCACCCATTGCATCCGTTTTCTGGCGGCGGGAGGGGGGCCGCTTCTTCTGCCCCCGAGGGCCGCTTCTTTTGCTCTCCCTCCTCCCCCCCCCCCCTTCGCCAACCTCAAATTCCCCCATCAACAAATTTGTGTCCATTTCGTCGTCCTTTCCAACAGCTTTGTGCCCATTTCACTGTTTGGGGTGCTGTTGCCCATCTCTCCCCTGCAAAGTCGCCTCAACAAATATTCGCCTCTTTAAGGGCCATAAATTCGCTTTGTCCGCGCACTCTTTGGTTGGTTGGCTCCTTTCTCTTCTTACTCTCTTTTTGCTTTTATCTTTTCCCTATCGCTTTTCCCACCCAATTCGCTGACCGTCTCTTATGCCGCACTGTTCTCTCTCTATCTTCCCCTCTATCTTCCTCTCTCTCTATCTCTCTATTCCCTTCTCTCTATCTCTTCCTCTCTATTCCTATCTTTCTATCTTATCTTTCCCTCTTTATTCCCCTCTCTCTATTTCTCTTTCCTCAATATCGGGGAGATTATCCTCTTCCACTGCTGGACCCAGCTGTGTGTGTGGTGTCAACAGCAGCTGAGTGCCTCGGGGGAGCGGAGGACGATGTGCCATTGCCTTCTCAGCAAAGAAAGGGCTACCGAATGGTCAATTTCATTTAGGAGACAACGCCGAAGAGGGGGCGGGGTGGGCGGTGCACACAGTTTAAGGAGGAGGGCAGTTGCTGGATGTGCCCTCTGTCACTTCCTCCCCTCAAGCGACCGAACCTCTCAGACATGTGGGAATGATGTGGGATGAGATGACACCCACGGGGCTTTCCTCTCCCCGTCCGTCCATTTTCTTAAATCCGATTAATGTTTCGGTCCGTCCATTTGAATCAGATAAGGTCCATCTTATCCATCCACACAGCTCCACAACATCTTCCATCCATCATCATCTTTCATCATAATTTTATCCCATTTGTTTATTTCTCGAACCCTGGCGGCGCTTCTCCAGCTCTGTCCACCCTTCGCTGAACCGTTGAGCGGTGAATTTGAGAGTGAATGGTGGGTGAGTGTGACTGGCTGACCTTGTCCATTCATTCCGTCAAATTCCCTCCCCCATGATGACATTTATTTTGTCCTTATTTCACTTAAATTTTCCATGTTATTTATTCTTCAATGCACAAAGAGCAAAGTCTAATGCGACAGAGTTGTACTAACTGCTGAGAGGAGTAAGAACATGCTCACCAACGTGATCAATCACTTTCATTCCGAGAAGAAAGAGAGCGGCGAGCTTTGTCTGTTTGTCTCTCTCTCTCTCTGTCTGTCTGTCTTCAGACTCTTTCCCATCGAAATGTTTCTGTCCGTCGTTGTCCCAAACAGTTTTATTCGTTTGTGTGTAACAATACCATTAATAAGGTGTCGTCCTCAAAGAGTATGGCGGGATATGGTTGACAATTTTTTCTTCCCATAATAACGGCTGTAGAAGAAAAATAAAAACAGAAGTTGGTTCTCATCAATTTCGTTTGTTACTTGTCCGGCCACGTCCGTAACGAGCCGAAGACTTTAGTGAGGTTGTGTACAAAAATTTTACATCTTTAATCCAGCCCGAATTTTATGGGAGTAGTAACGATGTCTAGGCTGGGAAAAATTTTTTTAATTTTCATTTCGGGGGGTGGGGCGTCAGCACCAATGTAGCCCCCTCGCTACAGGCCTGTCTCCGGCCATTTCACTTCATCATCCGTTCGGTTAATCTTTCATTCCTCACCCACTCACTTCCTTCCTCCTTTGGTGCACCACACAAAAAAAAGGGCCAATGCCAAATGACGCCGTCGCCACCGCACACTTTGACTTCTAATCAGCACTGGGGTGGAGGAATGTTTCTTCCTCTGCTGCCTGTTGTTTTTGTTTGTCTGAATTTTGTTTCTGTCATCCATCAATAATCCGTAGAGGCATTTTTTTACTCTTTTTCACTGATAGGGTAAGGTACACGCTTCCTTCCTTCCATTCCACACTGACACAATATCACCTAACTTTTTTTTCCGATCGCTTCCGATCAATTTTCCTTCCGCCGAATGCATTTCTTCTCCAGCAGCAGTTTCATTTTCTGCCCGATCAATCCCCTCCTAATCCTTCTCCCTTTTTCTTCTTTCCCCGTTGGCGGCGACGGATCTTACTATAAGAATCTTGCAGCGTCTTATGAATGTGTTTGATACGACATAAAATTGCACACATTCCTCTCCCTGATTGAGTGAGTATATTTATTCCCTTCCGATCCATTTGCGTCTTTTTCCTCCGCCGCTTCCCTTTTTTCCGTCGACCGTCGTCGTTTTTATTCCATCAAAACAAAAATGTACGTTCTCATGGAACATCGCTCGCCCGAGAGACGTCCCACCACCGCCAGCAAAACAGCGCCGTCCTTTGAGCGACACCGTCAGCAGCCGTTGCTGCGCGGTCGTGCCGTCGTGCACGCTTCCCACCCGTCGTCGCCCCATCCGTCGGCACTGCGCTGCAGTCGCTATTCCATCACGCCACAAATGAGCAATTCCGCCAGTGGTGCACTGCTTGGCATGGTGGACGAGAGGAGAAGAAAAATTTCGGCAGAAGGCAAAAAGGGACAGCAACAATTGAGGAGACGACAATTGGTGAGACAGAACGAAGTGCTGTTGGACAGTGATGACCAAAACAACGACAGCGGCAAGTACCTCATTGACGACCATCAACAACAACATCGCAGCGAAAGTGCCACGAGGAGAGCGGCGGCGGCGGACTTTGTCCCGATACGTCACGGCCAACAGAAAGCAATAGCAACTGCTGCCACAAATCGACTGTTCAGCAACAACAATTTGCCATCATCCGCAGCAGTTGGTCTTCCCACTCGAATTCGGCAAGTCCAACCGCGGACGATGACTGCGTCGGTCGGCGATGGTGAACAGCGAACGATTGGAGCGGGAGGAGGGGGTTCACCAAAATTGTTGCAAAATTCGACTACTGCACTTGGCGAGCATCACAATGAACAACAACGGCGGCGGCAGCAATTGGGCACATTTGCTCCTTCCCGTCCGCAGCTCAAATACGCCAGTAGCAAGGTGAGACCGGTGCGGACGACAGTTGTGCCACAACAGCAGCACATGGAGAAGGGAGACGGATTGGGCGGGGGCAGAGACAGTCGGCGAAGGGGCGGCGTGGAGGAAGAGAAAGAGAACGCGGCGGCGGCCGGCTGGAAACAACGGATCAGCAACACCACCACAGCCCGGACGCCGCCAAAAATCGCAACAACGCGCGCAGAGAGGCGGCTGACGCCACGGAGTGGGGGAGCTCCGCCGCAACAGAGCGATGCTGCCGAATTGGTGACGATGATGATGGTGAACAAGGCGCGACAACAACAGAATGGAATCACCAACGACATTGAGGGTAACGACATTTACGCTCAAATTGCGTCCTGGGACCGTGCCAACGATAACCCAATTAGCAACAAAAATGGCACCGGCAGAGCGAGTTGTAGGGTGGTTGCCACAAAGAATGAATGGACCCCTCCGACGGAGGAGGAACAGCCGAAGAGAAGAAAAGCCATGGAACTGCGCAAGGCAACAACACCGGCGGCACTGAGCAGAAGCAAGTCCCAGTCGCGCAACAATCTGTTGTTGGCGGCACAACAGCAGCAGAAAGTGTCGCTGGAACAGTTTCAAATGGGCCGTTCCAAAACGGCGTCCAATTTGGCATTTTTTGCCGCCGGCGAATGCTCATCGACGGGCGGCGACAATTTGTCGCTTACCAGAAGAAGCGGCGGTCCCTTTTCGCTGCTTCGTCGGGGCGCCAATCAACGGAAGCTGTCCCTGCTGCGGTGGCGGCCGGCATTTTCGGGTGCTCAGTCGGCGGTCATTGATCTGTTCGATGCGGAACATAGTGATCAGCGGAGGGAGGACAGAGAACGGGCAGAACAGTTGCCCGAGGGTCAATTTGAACGGGTCCAAAGAGAATTGAGAGCATTTGCGGAACGGCGCCACTTGGCGTTGGGACGGAGGCGGAAAGTGCGCATTGCGGATTTGGGGGCGGATCAGCTGCATGCACAGCTGGCCGCCCGCCAAGCAAAAGTTGGCACTGTTGTGCACCAGGGGCAATCATCCGCATCTTCCGGCATTTATTGCACAAAAATGTTACAGAGGCCTCGCAAGAAACCGCTGCACGAGTACTACAACGATGACGATGCCGAACTGGAGGGTAGGTGGGTGTGCGCGTTAGGGAGGGATATCACCTTGGAATTTGGGAAAAATTCGGGACTATCCGGTATTTTGAAATAGATTCCCGGTAATTTTATTAGAGGAATATAGGAATCTTGCAAATTATAACGACGCGATTTAGCATTGGCCAACGCCACGGATCCGAACGCCCCGCAACCAAATGGCCAGCTGATCGTGCCAGCCCGAGGCGATTTCCCCGCGGCGAGTACCAGCAACGGCACGGCGGCGCCGCCGCCACTGCCCCGCTCAATTGACTCGGTGCTGTACAAATGGGCAAACACACAGCCCAAAAATGTGGCAGCGGTTCAGCTGGACAGTGGTGGAAAAGCGGCGGCATCGTTAACCTACGGTGGGCGGAGGGTTATTTCATGAATTTAATTTTCAATTAAGGAAAATTGTTGAGTCGTGCCAACAAGGTCGCCTACCACCTGTTGACGCGGCAAGTGACAGTGAATTCGGGCGGCGTCAAGGAGCGTGTCCACCTGTGCCTACCGAATGACCGCGTCGCGTTGGTTTTCCCCAACAGCGAGCCCATTGCCTTTTTGGTTGCATTTTATGGCTGTCTTCTTGCCGGTGGTCAGTTTTTTACATTTATTAATATGTTAAAAGATTAAATTATTTGTTAAAGTTGTGCCGGTTCCCATCGAAGTGCCCATGCCGAAGAGGGACGTCGCCGGTCTCCAGCAGTTCGGCTTTTTGCTCGGCAGTTGTGGTGAGTTGGGCGGATCCACACCCTAAATTTACGGATTTATTAATCAAATATCTACCGAAATAAATCAATATTCATTCAAATCTAGAATAAAATCTTTAACTTTTGAAAAAAGTCTCCTTATGAGTTTTCAAACAAGAACCGATACTAGGCTTTTGGAATTCGAGTACCGGAATTTTAGCATTTCTTTCTTACATCGCCTCAGGTGCTCATGTCGCGCTCACTTCCGAAAGCTGCATGAAACTGTTGCCCAAGGCGGGCGCGGTCTCATCTGCCTCCACCTCAGCAGCCACTCCCTCCGGCGCCAATGCCCACTTTGCCGCCTCTTCCTCTTCCGGCGCCTCCGTTCTCCACTCGCCTTCATCCACTTTTGCCTCGTCGGCCGGCGCCGCCGCCTTTCCCTCCTCCACAACGGGTTCCACCGGCTCCGGGTCCAGTTCGGGTGCTGCTCAACGTGACCATCATAATCCGTTCATTCACCATTCGCCGCCTCTGAACCCAAATGATGTGACCGACTTTAAAGTGCCCACCAATTGTTGCTTTTGACAGCGAGGCATATTCCGCCCTTTAGGGATGGCCACGCCTCCATTGGGTTGTCACTGAACACCTTGGAAAACCGTCCAGGGATTGGACATTGCCGTCCCTCGTCGCGGACGATCATCCAGCCTACATCGAATACACCTTTGACCGCGAGGGCTCCATAAAAGGGGTCAGTCAACAGTTTGGTTATGCACCTGGAAAAATATGATGCAGTTTTGTGGTCCGTCAAAAGAAAATATTTGATTTCGGATTATGCCTCGACAAATCTTGGGGGGAACCGATTTTGAGTACATAATCCCTTTATGCGATCCAATTTTCATTTCTTTTTCCATCGCTTTTCAGGTGGAATGGTCTCGACAATCTATGCTTTCTCAGTCGCGCACAATTGGCTCAGCCGCTGGCTTTAAAGAGGGTAACCTTATTTTTATCGATTAATTGATTGATCGGTCGTTACTACCCGTGGTCAGTCATTTTTTACTGTTCTTTCAGTTGAGACGATGGTTTGTGTGGTTGACTTCAGAAGGGATGTGGGCCTTTGGTTCGCTGTGATCGGTGCCATTCTTCACGGAATGCGCGTCCACTTCGTGCCCTATTCGCTGATGAAGGTTAACCCGATCGCTTGGCTGTCTCAGATTACGCGCCACGGTGCACAGCACGCTGTTGCCAAATCGCGCGACTTGCACTGGTCCCTGATGGCGGCGATCGGCGACCAAACGCAAATTCAGCTCAAATCGCTTCGTTGCCTTTTGGTCAGTGTGCCCCAACCAAGCCCGTAATCAGAAAGAAATTTTGCGCGGTGAAGGGGAAATGGGCAAATTTCCCCAAATTTTTCTTCCCTTTGCTGTAGAAAATTTTCCATTTCGGGTGGGGGAATTTCCCACTTGGCCCCAATTACAGTATGTGTGATCTGGTCACGCACTGCCAAAATTAAAATCGCGAAATAAATGAAATCGGTTTTCCAGAAAATCTAAGTTAGGAAAAGCGGGTTAAATCCATATTTGGAATTTATATCATCCCTTTCATCATCAGGTGGCGGATGGTGCCAACCCGTGGTCCCTCTCCTCGTGCGATCAGTTTATCGCCGCCTTCAAGCCGCATGGCATTTGGCCCGGCGCGCTTTGTCCCTGCGCCGGTTCCGCCGAGACTGGCATTGTGGCCATGCGCCGTCCCAGCCATCCCGCCCAACAAAATGGTAATGCCATTTCACCACGCAACGGCGTCATTCCGTCGTCGACGATGGCAACAACAATAAACTGTTCCACCAGCGGTCGCGGGGTGCTTTCAATGCTGGCCCTAAGCCATTGCGTAGTACGAGTTGACCAGGAGAACTCGCTGACGTCGCTCACACTCCAGGCATGTTCTTCCTTACCTCCCGAACCAGGGACAAACCTGGGGCCAAAAAACCGGGATTATCCTGGTTTCGGAACCAGGAATCCGAACAGCAGCACTTGTGTTGCTGTTGCTTTCCAACTCGGCACAACTACGTCGACAACCATTTACAGGACACCGGCCAAGTCATTCCGGGTGGAATGGCCGTCGTCGTCAAGCTGTCCGGTGCTCCAAAACTGTGCAGAGCGGACGAAGTTGGCGAAATTTGCCTGCACGCCCCGTCCACCGCCAATTGCTACCATGGCCTGAAGGGCCTGTCTCAAAACACGTTTGCTGTGCTGCCACTTGGCACTGACGACAAACCCATTGGACCGTTGGAATATGTTCGGAGCGGATTGGCCGGCTTCCTTGGGCCCGAAGGACTGATCTTCACGGTCGGCTGCAAGCAGTCGCTGCTGCACGTTTCGGGGCGTGCGCACAGTGCGGACGATGTAAAATTTTGGGAAGAGCGGGGCAGTCTTGGGGATCTATATTTAGGGAGCTTATCCGGAACACAACCCAGGGGATTCAATAGAGTAAATATGCTAATTCAAAATAATATAATTTATAAATTTACTAATTTTTTAAACAAATTGTAAATGTACCCCCTCCAATAAAGCCTCCCCCCCCACCTTGACTGTTTTAATATTTGAAGTGCGGCGGTCTTTTTCTAGGGTTTGGAATTTGAGGCCGGGATTCTGTACCTTTTTAAACATTATGATTCATCCCTAATTGCAATTTTCAGCTGATCGCCACCGTGCTCGCTGTTGAGCCGATGCGGTTCGTCTACCGGGGCCGCATTGCCGTGTTTAGTGTCAACGTTCTGCGCGACGAGCGCGTATGCATTGTGTGCGAGCAGCGGGCGGAGATCAGCGAGGAGGAGGCGTTCAATTGGATGGTGCGCGTGCTGCAGGCATGCGACTCCATTCATCAGCTGGGCATTTACTGCCTTGCGCTGGTCCCGCCCAACCATTTGCCAAAGGCAAGCTCAAGCTGTTCACTTTATGTCAGGGATGTGGTCTAATCTGTACCCTTTCGGTTTTTTCTGGAATTCCTGAGCTATTTGGAAGATAGTAATAGAGCCTTGGCATAAGGAATATTTTCTTAATATAAGTCCAAAATTCTTGGTGAATAAAAATTGACAAAACCTTTCAAAATTTTTCTAAATGCGTTAGTTAGCTCAGTCTCTCCAATAATCGCCTCTACCTTTTTATTGGGTTGAAAAATACTTTCCGTTACATTTCTGGATCATATTAGTCGCTAAAAAAACTCACTCTCTCTGATCCAGGCCCGTATCCAGGGGGGGGGGGGGGAAAGGGGGGGAATTCCCCCCCCCCCCCCCCCCCCCCAAAAAAAAATTTTTTTTTTTTTTATTGGAGAATGATTTTT
>JAKKIK010001348.1:0-17101 GCA_024500135.1 Heterodera carotae | reverse complement strand
TGCTGGACGTTTGCTTTTCCCTGCAGACGACCGCCCAATGTCCAATCCTGCCGCATTTACTGCACTTTGCCTCCTTGTGTGGGCACTCTCTCGCCCAGTGACCCTTCTTCCCGCAGCGGTGGCACTCTTCCTGAGCATTGGTTGTCCCCTTCTGTTGGCAATCCTTCGCCCAATGGCCGCTTTTTCCACACCGGTGGCACCCACCCTGCACAGCGCTTTTTCTTCCTCCTTTAGGAGCGAAGACCCGAGCAACCTGCGCGTGGTTGTGCCCACCGATCTCCAAAGCGTCCTTGCTGGACTGCTCGAGCAGCACCGCCGCCTCGACTGCACTTTTGAAGCTCAACTCATTGTCTCCTTTTTTGATTAACTCCACTCTGATTGAATCGTTCGTCATGCCATTGATGAATAAAGCTGTGAGGCACATGTCCACCGAGTCCCTGTGCCATTCAGATTTGGCAATTAAGGTGCGCAATTTGATTGCGAAATCCCGGATGGATTGATCAGACGTTTGTTTTGCCGAAAACAATTCATGCCGTTTTGCCGCAATTGTTTTCGTCTCACCAAATCTGTCCTGCATCAGTGCCTTTATTTCTTTCATCGGCATTTCTCTGACATCATCCGGCAGTGCCATTTGTCGAAGCTCCTCGTAAATAGGCCCGATTTCTGTGAAGAAAATAAGCCGTTTCGTTTCTGCGTCCGTTATTCCGCGCAGTTTTACGAAAAACTCGAAGTGCTCCTCCCAAATCGGCCATGCCATTTCCGATGTATAGGCTCCTGGCCCTTTTCCGGCCTTGGCTTTTGATTCAGCCATTTACTTAGCGTTTTCGCTTGGCGACTGCCTGATGATTGTCGAATTGATGACGAACCGAAGACACGGATTTCTTTTTCCGGATTTTGTAAAAGTCAGCTTTTTGTAGACGGATTCTTTTCCGAGCTGAACCGAAGACGTGATTGTTTTCACTTTTTATCAGAGTTAGTAGAGCTTTCTTTGCTCGCTGTCCACAATTATTTCGAATGCTGACTGCGCCAATTAACTGTTGTGTCCGAGTCAACAGTCACAAATGCAATATTGATTTATTGCAGCAAAATAGTAGCGATAAATATATGTGTGGGTCGCAGTGAGGGAAATGTAAATGAATGAAGGAAGGCAAAAATCAGACAGAAAAGTTGAAGGTCGAAGACAACATCGAACGCCTCAACATGTTTTTTAATTGAAAGAAATTTAAAAAAGCATAATAAACATCTAAAGTTACTTAAATCCACACTTTAAAACTTTAAAAAAAACTATTAATTGACATGCAATTACTAAAAACAAAATAATTTATTGATATCAAAATGCTATCAACGTCAAACTGTGCGACAAAATTTTATTTGTAAATAAAAATTTAGTTTTAAAATACAAACACCAGATGTCCAATGCATTAAATTTGCATCCCCATGAACTCCAGTATCATGATCGGAATTAAATGAACAGAGAACACAAAGACCCGCGATTTCATTACAGCAAAAGGATTAATCTTCTAATTAAAAAAAAAATGGAAAAATCTATGTTTTTCAATTGAATTATGTTATGCAAATAATAAAGCCTTAGAGAGTTCAATTAATTAGGAAAACTGATCAAACCTGTCATTACATAGACAAAACACACATGAACAAGGCGTTAAAAAAACTTCAAATTATCTACGAGAAAATCTCTGCAAAAAATAGCTATAATAATTCTTATTTAAAAGATACGAGACAAAAATTTCAATGTTAAATTGAAAATTTGAATATATTCACGCATGGAAGAAAATTTCAAATATTATTCCTATAAAGCTATTAATTTAAATTTTGAAATATAAAATTTGAATATGTTTATTGCGAACAGATGTAAAGGTTTAAATAATTTACATTAAATGTTCTAATAAATTGGAAACAAATAAACCTGGAAATTAATACAATAATAAGATGGTTGAATCATACGTTTTTTCTTAAGACGCACAAAAATCTTTTCGTACAATGCGTGCCGGATAAAACAATTTGTGCCACAAAACAAGTAAAAATTAATAAAATGTTTGCTAAAAGATTCTATTGAATTATTATTCTCGAAATTTAATATATCCTTAAATTATAAAAATGCAAAACGTTTAAAGGATCAAATTATTGGATTATAAGTGTATTAGTAAATACTCATATTGAATTGGAAAGACCCAACTGACTTTAGAGTCTTACAACTAAAAAAACACCTAAAAATGTGGTAATAGAAGCCAAATTTGCGAAACCAAGAAAGAAAAATCAAACACCAAGCAAAAACATTATTAAACTACTAAGAGAACGAGATTTATGCTTTTAAAAGTGACATTATAATAATTAAGCAAAGATTCGTACAATAAAACTTACAATCAAACCGAATAAATAAACAAAATGTTTTATACATTGAAATAAATAATAACTAAAAGTATCTTCCAAATTATTTGTACCAAACCAAATCAAATGGCAACATGATGTTATGGACAATGTTAAGATGTTTTGAAAAATTTTGAATGTGCAGAAATGTGAAAACGAATGAGAAACATTCCACTTTATGTTCTGATAAAAAAGCATCGCTCTGATGGAATTCATTTTTCTAAATATTCTTCTTTAGCGCTTGTGGGTATATCTCAAGCTTAATGGCAAAAGACCAACCGAAGAAAAGGTGCTGCTCGTGAATTTAAATAAAGAGTTTATTTTAACATGTATTTTTCAATTTTGGGTTGAACAATTACAAAGTTATACCCAAATTAACTAAAAGAGGGAGAAATAAAGTGCACTGTGTGGTTATATAATAAACAAACATTAAAGCATAGCAATGCAATCACCATCAAAATTTTAAATCAAATTCACTAAAATCATTATAATTCAAGTAAAGAATAAATTTTCAACCAAATCGACGCAGTCTAACTGTAAAGTATAGCTAGCTAAATAAAATATAACAAACTTAGCCATTTGAGAACAAGAAATTTCATGTGCAGAATTTTGCTTTAGATGCATTGATTTGCGACCCTGCATGATGTTGTTCTGGCAAGAAACAATTTCATAGCCCAAAACAGGGAAATCTCTTTATTTAAATAATATCACCTACCTTATTTTGAAATCCGCTTTCCGGCAACCTATTCTCTGCCGTCCTATAAGCCTTCAACTAGAGACCGCGTTCGTGAACTTAGCCAACATGCGATCATTTAATTAAATTAACTTAAATTGGAGCAAATACAATATATGCAGCTTAACAATGATTTTTATCAATGCTAATCCGTTTAGATCTCAGAAAATTTTTAAAATAAAAATTGAAATAAAAACATAACTTTTGATTAACATCAAGCGTAATAAACCTAGCCGCGCAAAAAGCAGGTGTACGAAATTTACGGATAAACTTAGGAAAATTGAATTAAAAAAATATAAGTCTAGATTAAGCACTAAGCTATAACTTTGTCATGATTTTTTATTTTTTCTAAGAAAAAACCCAAGGGTTACTTTTTATTATTTAAATAAATATATATCTCTCCTGCCGTTGAAAAATGGATTTTCATAAATTTTATTGCATTGACAAAGGAAGGACTAATGACCGTTAAGGCGCCGCATCGCATGCTCTCAGGTTATATTTCAACATCATGGATTATGTGGATAGTAAACTACTTTAAAAATAGAGTTGAAAACAATATGTAAATAAATTAAGATAAAAGAAGAAAAATGGCTAAATTTAAACAATAAAACTTGTCATAGAACTTTTATTCAAGAAAATAAATTCAAGGATCGCTTTCAATTGTTTAACTAAATAAATATGAAGCAATGATATAAAAAGGATAAACAAAATATATTGTTGTTAATAACCTAACAACAGCCCAACTATATTTACATGAAGCGTGTATCTTTTCAAAAAGCCTAAATATTTTATTTCCGCTCTTACTTAATCAAATAAATTCCGTGTTTTTGTGGTCCGAAATAGTGAAGTTACAATTTCAAGGCCACAATTAAGTTCTTGTAACGTAATATAAGCTTTATCTGTCGATTGTTGATTCAAAACAATGATACATGATTCAAAAAAGTTCTTGACTTAATAATGCGACGTCAGCAGCGAGAGGAAGTATTTAAAATTGGTTATGTTGATTATCAATTATTTAATAGTGCTGCTTGCACGCCGTCGTGCACAACGCTCATTTGTCAACCACGTGTCTCGTCTGCCTGCAAGTCGTTTTATTCTGCGCGCTTTATAGTTAAAAATTTTAACTAATAAAAAAGAATTAAAAGAAATTGACGATTTATACTTAAAAGATACTCACTTTTAAATATTTATTATAAAAAAAAAGGAAAAAAATAACTGATCGCCTAGTTCAAGACCAAGACTGGCTTTATCTAAAAGATTGATTTTAACTCCACTTGTATTTAAAGAAAAGACTCTAATAGAATTTGGATTTTTGAAAGAGCAGCTGAAAATAATAAATTTGCTCTGACCGCGTCTCAGCAACTACTTAAAATCTTGCTACCATATATCGTGCTAACCCATATGCAAAAGGAGCATATAACATTTCTCTACCATTCAGTTGAAATTTATTAAATTCTTTCAAAAAAAATGTTTGATTTCAAGTGCTAATGAATTATAAATTGTAAGATAAATCTTTATTTTAACTGACGTATGCAGTCTTGACATAGAGTAGTATACTCGTTTTGTTTTATATTAAATAAAAGTCCATATATTTTGTTTGGGTTTTTGTTTTGAAATGGACATTTTTTGATTAAAATCAACTACACAAATAATTCTTTTGGTTGGAATTTTCAGGTCTTATCAATTGATCAATTTGGCTTCAAATTAACCTCTTTGAGAGTATCCTTTGAATCTTGTTAATTAATAAAAATGAGTGATACCAAACGTTGGTAGAGCAAAAAGTGACTTTTATTTTTTTGATCATTTTTGAGAGTTGATAATGTTAAGGGCACATTGCTTTTTGACATGGATTTTGAATATTCCATGGAACAGTTTCAAATCAATTTTAAGCCTACGGTCTTCTAGTGATTCTAGGTTAAAGAACTTAAGTAATTCTGAGTTTCCGGGAATTTCAATTTCGGTTCTAAAATTTTAACGCCTAAAGACAATTCTTAGAATGATTTTTTCAAGTTTAATAATCCTTTTTTAAATATGGATTAAAAACTGGAGAAGCAATTCTTTAAAATTGGTCTAAATTTATATTAAGTAGATTAATAAGTGTTTTTTGATTTTTGGATTTAATTGATTTGAATAAGGCGAAGGCAGTTCGTAAGGATTATTGGTAATAATTTAAATGTGCGTTCTCAACTTTAAATCTTTTGTAAAGTAAATGCCAAGGTCTCTAATTGGTTCATTGTCATCTGTACAAATTTGGTATTTGCGTTCCTCCAATAAAAGAATTAATTTTCGGGTTTTTAGATCCTTAATTTGTTGCTATTTTAAGCCTATTCAAAATAGAACATTTTTGGAATTTTGACTAATTTTTGAAGTGGAGAAGAGGAAAAAATTCTTTAAAAAGGTAATAGGCTTTAAGATCATCAGCAAATAGTTTAATTTCCATATTTTCTGTCTAGCAAAAAAAGGGAAGGTCGTGAACATAAATTAAGAATAAAAGAGGGCCCAGTATTGAACCCTGAGGAATACCACTTATGCAAGGTTACTCTTCTGAAAGATTGTGGTGAACAATAACTAATTATGTATCCATTTTAATAAGGTGCCCTAATTCCTATATTTTGCAGTTTTCCAATTAATCTTTGATGGGGGACGATAACTTGTTCAATTTCACATTGTTTGCTTCTCTGATAAATTTTAGGAATGCTTTGATAAATATTTATTTTTATCAAATGTACCTTTTTTAATTTATAAAACATTTTACAGTGTCCGTGTAGTTGAAAAGTTGTTCTGATCTCTAATGTATTTCAGTAATGCGTTATTTATAATTAATAATTAATGCTAATAATTTCTTTCAATTCTTTCTATGAACTTGAAATTTTAAAACTTTTATTTTAGCTTATATCCTGGCTTTATCCCATAATCTTTGTTAATTTTTCAACCTTATTTATACTAAATTTAATACTAAATCAGCGACCAAAAAAAAAGTTTTAATTATTATCTTTAGTCACTTTTTTTATTTTAAGCTTTGGTTTTTCACTCTTTATTTTTTTTAACTCAATCTCTTTCAAATTTGGACTTTTTTTTACTATAAAATCTGAAAATTCTAATTGATGAGCTCTGTCAGCTTCGAACTCTCCTCATAAACTTTGCTTGTGCCAACTCTTTTTCAATAGGCAAAGTATTAATTTCACTTCATAGCCCCGTCAATTGGAGCGTATTTGGGTTTTTCAATAAAATCTTTATTATGTTCTGTAATATTTATATATAAAACAATTCTTTGATATTTATTTGCTTTGGTATGTTTTTTCTTTAGGCCGATTTTTTTGTAATTTTATAGTTTGGTTAATAAAGCTTTGATTTTGATTATAAATTTAATTCTTCGCTTTTACTAAAATTTTAGTTCCAAATTTTGGTTAAATTTTGAAATATGAACATTTAATACTTTCTTCAAAATAATTGAATGCATTTTTGCTTTTTGAGCCCATATCTGCTTGATGCGGGAACAATACAACACAGTGAAAAAGCCAAATTTTTATGCTTAACAATTTTGTTGTATTTTAATCCGACCCATAGCTAGAAGCTATTTTTGATTGATGATTTTTAGCACAACAGGTTTAAATTTTTTATTCAGGAATATTTTAATTTTTCTTGAAATTTAAATGATAACTCGTAATCTGGTACCATTTGCAGTGATAATTTTTTCGTACATTAATCTGTGGTCAATAATACAATTTCCATCAATTGGAAGATTAAACTTAAACTTCTAAACAAATTTCAATTTTACACGATGTTATTACTTTAAACTTTTTTGGACCAAAAGCCCTGTGACCACAAACAAGACAACTAAACGATCTTCAAATGCCTGGCTACGTTTTTTTGGGTTAGAAGTCTTTTGGTCTCCTGCTTTGAATTTGTATGGCCAACCTAATGGGTTATAAGGTGCAGCTTAGGAAAAGCTTGATTCAAGAATAGTTAATTGCTTTCATGTCTTAAAAGTAAAATAAGTTGAAGATGTAGTTTTATTTTTAAATAATAATTATTTTATTTTTAGGCTTTATTCTTTAGATAGTTTAGCTTGTTATATATATCATTATACTTTTTAGTTTTTAAGATAGTGAACCATTCTAATAAATTTGCGTGTTAACCGGCACAGTGCTTATCTGCACTTTAAGAAGACAGCCTAGCGAAAAATTGCTTTTTATAATTAATGTTTTCAAAAAATATTGGTTTGTCACTAATAATTATAAAAAATTTTATTTTTATCAATTTTATAGTAATTAAATTAGCAAACATAATAATTATTTGATGTTCTTTAATCTATAATGAGTTTTTAATTTAAATCGTTTGCAGATTTAACTATTTAAAGGGTCAAGATTGTTGATGCAGACAGGTAAACATGGTTTCGTGGGAACTAAATTTAACTGCCCATCATTTCTCCTGAGCCAATACACCGTCCGCATATGAATTCGGGAAAACTTTCTCGACTGCTTTATAAAATTGTAAATCGACATAATTATTAAAATGAGTCAACGGAAATTTATGTTTATTGATCTTTTAATCATGAATAGCATATTATAATAAAAAATACAAAACAAACCATTTTTCCTGCCAATAATTAATAAATGTTTTATTTTTCATTTATTTTTTCAATTTGGGTTTGAGACAATATTAAAAAAATGGTTTAATAAAGTTATAAATAAATGTTCGATATCCTTTTGGCTAAGTTGATATAATTAATAAATTCATAAAATTTTTGAGTCTTATAATAAAAAAAATTGTTGTAGATATAGATAACAAAAATTCTAAAACAGTGTCTGAAAGGGACGGCTGCACCAAAACTTCTCTGAATGCGTTTCGGGCAGTTTAATGCATTATTCCATAGTTACATCTTTTTAAATGAATCATATTGTGAGGTACCTCTAAATTCGAGTTTCGCTTACTCGTACCTTGAAACCGTATTTAAGAATTAAGTGGCCGCAGATATGTTGAAGAAATGTGTTTTATAATAAGAAAGGATTTAAAGTCAATTTTTAACATTGTTGTAGTTTGTAATATAAATTTTAATAATTTGGGTATAAATATTGCGCAGAGCATTGTTAGATTAGAATTTTATTTTTAATAAAATTGCACTGAGAACACTCCCTTTCCTTGAACTATCTTCTTTAAGATATTAAAAGGAAATTTTATAACTTATCTTTTGGCAATAGGTAGATGGGTTCTTTAATTATTGTTAGCATGAGGATTTTTTTCCAAAAGTATCAGTTAAACATTTATATAAAAGATGGAATCTTTATTTATCAATAAACTGTGTTATTGTTTTTAAAATTTATGTTTTTGGTTAATAGTTGCCTCTAATTTTTTATCGATAAATTTATTATTAATAATTAATTAAGTCCATTAAAAAGACATTTATTTATATCGATTATACAAATCAAATAATTATTTAAAAAAATTTGTTCTTTAACTTTTTTAGTTTGATCTTCTCAATCAGAAATTTTTCACTTTATGCATTTTATTTGTTGTATAAAGTCAGTGTCTCGGTAACAAGAAAGATTATTATTTATTCCATTAATTATTGTCTTTCAAACTTTATTTTAATGACAAAAAACAAGGCTTTCCCTAAACTTTTCTAATATTTTAGCTTTGGTATAGATAGTATGATCACTAGTGTGATGTTTAAATTTCCTTTTAATTATTCATGCATTCACAAATTTAGGATTGCTCTATATTTATTTTCAAAAAACAAAATTGCTTTTAAATTCCATCAAGTTGTGCCACATTGTGATTTTTTTTTGATGCTATTAAGATTCTGTATTTTAATGTTTTGGTCAATCTTCAAATACTTATTCACATTTGTGGTACTATTCAGTCGAAAACATCCAATGCTGCATACTACTTGTTTTTGTGTTCTCATTATTAATGGTTAAAATTGCTAATTATAAGTTACCGAATTCTTACAGAATTGTTTTGACGGCTTTTATGTGTTTTAAATTGGAAGCTGTTATCTTTATTTCTTTATTTAATTCTCAAATAAATTGTGCCGGTAATAAAGTTAATTTTCTTCATGGAAATGGTCGGCAATTTGTTACACAGCCTTTGAGCCAATAATTACTGCTTATGGTGATGAATAAGGAATTATAAATTTTTGAATATTAAGCTTAGTTAATTTTTCAACTATTGTATAGTTATTTTTTGTTTCAATAATGGTCATTTGTTTGATTTAATATAAACTCCTAACGGCTCAATTTATTTTAAGATTTACTAGTATTTAATTCATTTTTTGGTATAAATTTTTCTTTGATTACATTTAATGCAAGCCTTGATAACCGGTTTTGGTAGCCACCTGGATTTAATCTAGTTAATCTCCATCAAATTATAATTGCTTGTTGATCTACACAAATTATAATTTTAATTTTTATGGATAGGTAGTTTTTGACATTAAAATAATTTAAATATGTTTTTTTAGCACGACATGATTTTCTTTACAGGTGTAGATGACGAATTGTATTCAGATCCTTGAAACATTCCAGAAACTGATGTATTACTACAGAAAAAGAATTCAGTTTATTTCTTCTTTTAATTTAATTGATTTTTTGATCAACCAGGTTTCACATTATTTTAAAGTGCTAGCTTGACAAATTTAAATTTGGTAAATTTTATTCCTTTTTATTGTCCATTTTGACAAATAGGCGTATTGAGTTAAAATGAATGCCACCTTTTTCGCCTTATTCTTCTCTTTCTGTCTTGATTTTTGAATTAATAACATTCGATAGCTATTCAAAATTAGTATTCCGCTGAAAGTTGAACTTCATGCCCGATTTAGCAGACCAATTCTTGATGTGACAAAATAATTAAGATTATATATCATTCTACTTTTTCAAAGAATTATTTATCAATAAATTTAAAGCTTAAAACAATTTTTTTTTTGTATTTTGGATTGTTTTTATTTCAGACATATATTTTCAATAGTCGAAAAAGTTGAATACGAATATAAATTATTTAAATAATTCTGTTTAATTAATAAATTTGAAAAATGGCGTTTTTTTAATTCAGACATAAACTTAACATAATATTTAGATCTTTTTTAATTATTTTCAATTATTTTGTTCTTCATTAGATTTATTAAGCGAAATAATTTATGTTTATATTACAGGCAAACTATAATTTAATAATAATAATTTTTTTGTCAAGATAATATAAATTAAGTATATTTTGCTATAGAGAAAATTTAAAGTCCAATTGCATATTATAACCAAATAAAAGCATTTGTCCAGATAGATACGCCGGTAACGCGACTTAGTTGTTTTTTTATATTTCAAGTTGCAATCTAGCATAAAGAGCTCATAAACTAGTAGCTTCTAATATGATCCCTAGAACGCGGGTTTAGAAATGAGTTTGTATTTTTACGAAATTCGCTTTTTTCAAAACTTTAATTTTTTTTTTACTATTTTTATTTGTTTTGTTTTTTTAATTTATTTTTTTTTGCTTTTATTTTTTTGGTAAACTTGTGTCAAGTTGAATGTATTCAGAAAGTCATGAATTTTTGAATTTTTTTTCTCCAGAATTTTCGGTCTCGATCACTAAAAAGTCAGGGTTTGTTTGAATTCCGAAAACCGGGTATACCCTATTATATTCTCCATAATTTTCTCAATCTAATACATTTGATTCCACATTTTTAGCTTCACTTTAAGTCCAGATATGATTTTTAAATTTCAATTCAAATTTTCAAATCAAATTTTCTGTTCACCAGCCAAAACCCACTGCTAGCTGAATTAGAAAATCTCTACCTTTATTAATTTATTTTGGTAATGTTTCTTTAGTTTTTGAGTGAAGCGAATACTTTACAGGTTCTTTTTGCTTTTATTATAAAATTTTTGAAATTGTTAATATATAATATAGATAATTTTTTTTCCAGAATGTTGGTCGAGTTTTAATTAATCTGTTCATGCGATCCCCCAAAGGGATCCTTCGTGATTTTTAAAGATTATCCAAATAAGCTTATTTTTCATAGATTTATTATATTTGATTTTTAATTTTACTTTAATTGCTTGGCCAAGAACACCATTTTCACTTTTCTGCTGCGCAATCACTTGTAGTTGTTGGCTAAGTGCTTCTACAATGTTCTACATTTTCTGATTTAAAAGTATAAATAGACCTCTCTCCGATACTTATATGTGAATATGATAAGTAATTCAAATTAAAAATGAGCACCTGCTTGATTGGAATAATTTAATTTTTGTCTTTGGCTCTAAAAACTCGTGATAATTTTATATTTTGATTCTTCTATCATTAATAATTTAATCTTTTTTCGATTTTCTTGATTTTTGAATTAATATCAACGATAGTGCGGCTTTAATAAAGGTGAAATAATTTATTGCATATTTTTATCTTGTGAGATATTTGGATGATTTATTGATTATCTTTACAATCTATAGCAAATAGGAATCGCAATGGAAAACATGTTTATTTGATAATTGATGAAAGCACAATTCTCCAGATCATTAATCGACCTTCGCAGTCTCCTTATTTGGTAATTTAAATTTTTTCCTTGGAAAAATAATAAAATTTGCAACTCTCTCATATGTACAATTATTTTTATAATATTGTTTAAAAAATAAATATTCCTCTAAAAGATTGAGTTTTACCTAATAAAAATTCGATTTGTTTCATCATGCTCATATAATATATTCATTTATATGTATAGTAAAGTTTTGTGAATTTCTTCAGATTTAAAGATGTAAAATATGAAAATTTGAAATAAAAAAACTTTTTACCCAAATTATGTTATGATTGAATTTTTTTCAATTTGATTATTTGTTAAATTTGCCGGCATTCATCTCTAAACTTATTTATATATATTAATAGATTGATAATAACCACCCGCAATGTATTTTTTTTTGTTCCTTCAGCAACTAGAATTGCGTGATTTTAGTATTTTTGCAAACATTTATATAAAAAGTAGTTAGACTTGCTTGTTTTCTTCCTATGGAGAAGGAGTATTTTTAGCGTCTAGGATTTATCTGCTTCTTTTTTTATTGTTCAAATAATATATAATATTTTATTTTTTCCTGAAGCATTTAGTTTTATGTCTTTTATTGATTCTCCATTCAATGCTTGCCCTGGCAAAGTAGCTCCTTGATTGATCAGTTTTCCAAAAATGTAAATTTGCACTGTTTCCATATTATTTTTGTTAGAAATTTTATTTATTTAAATTTTCAAAATAAAGAAAATATTTTTTGTAGGAATTTTTTCATTTATTATTATAAAAAAATTCATTTAATTATGATTATGTATTTCGCTGATTTGATTATATTTGGTCTACCTTGTCTCAATTCAATTGTGTTTGCTTTTTGGAAGAAATTCCGTTGACGGCTTATTTTAGTAAAAAGACACTATGATTCAATATTTATTTGAATGATTATCTTTACTGTGCTTGTACCAAATTAATAAAAGAATTTTTTTGGTTTGATTTTAAAATTTTTTTTTGGTTTTTGATAATTTTTTGATTTTTTTGGATTTAAAATTTTAGGTTTCTTTTTGATTTTAAAATTTTATTTGTTTATCCATGTCCGGCTTCTCTTTCTTCGCAGACGCCGCCAAAGTAAAGGGTTCTACAATTTTAAAACCATTATCAAAGGAATGCAATAAATAAATATTAGTTATTGGATAAATAAGGAGGGGGCTCAACAGAGGGCTACGCAACATAAAAATGCACAGCTTCCCTGTTGAGTCCATCCATTCACTCTTTTATCGAGTTTTTGTAAAATCCTATATTTTCTTTTATATTTAAGACAACATTGGTCTTTGGATTTGAAATTATTTTTGTTTTTGGTGTTAATATTACACGCTTTTATTTATTTACTTAATCTTTATGATATTTTTGGATTTATTAAGGATTGTATGATTTTTCATTTATTATAAATTACTTGCATTTTTTTTGATTGACACCGTAATATAAAATAAAAATTGGTTTACTTGGCAACAATAGAATAGAACGAATCGCATTTCAATTTTAATATAAATCGACTTGGTTCCCACATAATTTTTTTTAATTTAAATTAAATTTGTTTAAATATTAATTTCTTATTTATAATAGAGAATTTTTCGACGCACATTTTTCTCCACCCCGCATAATTCCCTTCACTTCCACTCCCAAAATTCCTTGGCAAACATATTAAAAATGTATTAATTTGCCAAATTTTAACTGCCGAAATGTTCATTCTCAAAGCATTATTTATTTTTTACTGTTTCCATTTTTGATTTGTATTATTATTTGGTTTATTTTATTAATTATCTGTAGTTTTTCTGTATCCTTGGTGTACAGAAGAGTCTTGATAATAAAGATCAAAATACCCGATATCTATTTGTTGGTTTTATTTGTCAGGTACTAGGTCGCCATAAATTATTTTCATTATCGCTTTCTATTTTATTTACGTTCATCTTTCTGTTCATTTGGTTTATAACCAAAATTTAACAATAATGCCAGCAATATGAATCATCTGAATAAACCCCATGAATAAGATTTTTTTTCTAAAACGTCTTTTGTGGAGGTTTGAAATCTAGGACTTTGTTCTATATACTTTAATTTCTATTTTCACAGCGTCAGCTTACTTCTTGGATTCGTTGATTATTTGGGGGTATTTATTATTGGTCAACAGAAATTTGGAATTTTTATACTCATGTAAATTTTATATTGTCATCTAAACACTTAAAGTCATTTATCGGCATTAGAGCCTAACTGTATATCCTTTGAATTAAATAAAATTGTTCGCTTTGAAGAGCTTCAGTATAAATAAAATTTTTCATTTAAAATTGAATTGATTACATTGTTCTTTGGGTTTTGGTGAGATCTATCTTTTTTTTTTTGCTATTTATTCATATATTATTTTTGGATTTTCCGATCTCATTTTGTGTTTATATTGGTAATCTTTTTCTTGAAACTGGACAACTCGCAGTGTGTTCATTAACTCATTTTGCCTTTTATCGAATGAGTAAATAAATAAAAAGCAGAAGAAAGAATTTATTCATTGGCGGTAATTCTTAATTGCTAAAGGTTTGCAAATTCGTACTGGCCCGCTTTCCTAGTGTGCACCAGAAAACCCCTTGGCTGCCACGGTTGCGCAAACATCGCCATTTGCGTGATGGTTGGGTCCTCCTAGATCTTTGCATGCTTGTAAGATAATTATAATAGAAATCAAAAAAATTTTTTTTCAATTACAGGAGAATAACTGTATTTACAGTTTGGACAAGGCGTGGTCTGATGCTGTCAAGGAGAAAGGGTCGAGTGGAGGCGGAGGGGGTGGTGGGGGTCCTCCAGGCGGGGGCAGGGACGACGGGAGTGAGAATGAGGACAGCAATGACCAACACGACAATGAACAACACAACAACAGCAACAACAACAACAACAATGACAGAGGAGACGAAAGAGATGATGATGCCAATGGCAATGCCAACAACAACAACAACAATGACAGAGGAGACGGAAGAGATGGTGATGCCAATGCCAATGCCAACAACAACAACAATGATCAACACGACAACAACAACAACAACAATGACAACAGCAATGAACAACACGACAATGACCAACACGACAACAACAACCGCAACGACGCCGATGCGTGTGGCATTGCAAATGTTGGTGCAAGCAATGCCATCAACAACAACGACGCTGGTGCGTGTGCCAAAAGTGTCGGTGCCATCAATGCCATCAACAACAGCAGCAACGTGTGGATGAAAAGGTTGGATGCCAATGCATATTTTGCCTTTTTTAAAATTTTTTAAATGTTTTTCTTATTGTAACAACAGTGCCGCCGACAGTGTCTGTGCCATTCCCACCAACAAAAAAAGTGTAGGTGCCAGCAATGCCATCAACAACAACGACGCTGGTGCGTGTGCCAAAAGTGTCAGTGCCATCAATGCCATCAACAACAGCAGCAACGTGTGGATGAAAAGGTTGGATGCCAATGAATATTTTGCCTTTTTTTTTAATTTTTTAAATGTTTTCTTATTGTAACAACAGTGCCGCCGACAGTGTCTGTGCCATTCCCACCAACAAAAAAAGTGTAGGTGCCAGCAATGCCATCAACAACAACGACGCTGGTGCGTGTGCCAAAAGTGTCAGGGCCATCAATGCCATCAACAAGAGCAGCAACGTGTGGATGAAAAGGTTGAATGCCAATGCATATTTTGCCTTTTTTTTTAATTTTTTAAATGTTTTTCTTATTGTAACAACAGTGTCGGTGCCATCATTGCAAACAATTGTGTGATCAACAATTGTCATGACAGTGCCAATGTCACTTGTGCCATTACAAATGTGGAGACGAATGGGCTGGATGCCAGTGCCAATGACATCGATGATGATCTTCCATCATTGGATGATGGTGGACCCAGTGGAGTGGTAGGGAGAGGGGGGTGGGTAAGGGTAGGGGGAGGAGATTTCGAAAAATTTTGAAAAAAATTGGCCATCTGAGCGCCATAAGGGAGAGTCACTAATTGGAACGACTAGCTATTTCAGCGCCAGGCATTAGATGAACAAATTCATAAGAATTTGTATCAGGGGACACAAAAATCCAAGGGCAGCCATTGGATAAGGGTTTCATCAACAATCGGCTTTTGCCGATTGTTTTTAATCCGGCATTCGGCTTCTGCCGATAGGGTTCCATTCGGAATTCGGCGCGAGCCGATAGCCGATAGGTTATACCATTCGGAATTCGGATTGCGCCGATAGCCGATAGGGGCCCCTTCGGTTTTTGCCGATAGTCGGGTTAAAAACAATCGGCAAAAGCCGATTCCAAAAACCTGGGCAACGATTGATGCCTCCATAAAGGTACATAATCGGTAGGAAGTTCACCAATTCAAAACAGAGTTCGGCCGGGAGTTTAAGTCGGAATATTTTTGCCTTTTTTGCAGCCACCATCAGTTCTCCCTTGGCAACAAATTTGCGTTTGCCGAGCCATGGCGTTTCAGAAGACATGATTAGCACAAATTATCTGAAAAAGTTGAGATCACCATTAAAAATTGTTTGAATGATTTGAGGGGATATTGTTAATCTTATACCTGAGTGAGATCAGACCAGAGTGAACACGACGAGGGTGACCCTTAGATGCAAGCACGAAGCGACCTCTGATCGGTGGCTAACGAAGATGACCTTTAGATGTGAGCACGAAGCAACCTCCGATAGATTCGACTTTGCACACCAAGCGACTTTTGATCGATTTGAGTGGCAACGAAGCGACCTCTGGACGGTGGCTAACCCCGGATGACCTTTAGATGCGAGCACGAAGCGACCTCTGATCAGGCTGGGTGGAGTTCACTTAAGAATGACCAGCGGTGGCCTGATCTCGCACATCCAACATTTTTGCAAATCACTTGGCATTTCATCTAGTGACTAACCTACCCTGCCCCTCATCCTTTTTTTAAATATATATCACTACATTTTTGCTGTTAACCAGGGCGGTAGCTCACCCCTTGGGCTCCGTTTATCCTGGCAGCAATGTTTCAGCCCTTCATGGTTGTTCAAATTTCAATTCTAATTTCTCGGAATGCTTTAGATGCCCTGTCGTCTTGTGCTTCATGGGTGGCCGTGCGCAGCTCATCAGGTCAAAGGGATTTAAAAACTTTTGTGAAAGCAAATGTCCCCAATATTTCCCCCTTCCAATTTTTCTTCTTAAATGCATATTTTTTGTTTTCATGCTCATTTATAAATCAATCTTTGTTTTGTCATCTATCCTCTTTTTAGATTAAAATAATGGAAAATCGTAAACCATCCAAATTTTCTATTAATGATATTCTTGCCCCTCCTCCAAAAAAGCCCCGCCAGGGGTTCCTCACTGATCAGCTATTGAACGTTGCGCATTTGCTCGGTGTCGTTCGACAAGGACAGCATGGAGAAGGGAGGCTTCATCATCACAAACTGAAAAGGAAGCCAAAAGTTACGTCAAAAAGCTCGACAACAGCATTGAACATGTTGCAAAGTTCAACTACACC
>JAKKIK010001347.1:0-17102 GCA_024500135.1 Heterodera carotae | reverse complement strand
TTTTCGTGGTCTGGGGGGGGGGGGGGGTGGGGGGGAATTCCCCCCATTCCCCCCCCCCCCTGGTTACGGGCCTGTGATGAACCAATTATTTGGTCAATTATTAATAGATAAATTTATTGGTTCAATTTTATTCTATCCCTATTTTTAATACACTCCCCCCTCCATTGTCTGTTCTTAATTGCACTGACTTGCTTCATTAAAGTGCTTTCCATTTAACAAATGTTGCGCAAGCGAAAAACGAGCACGGAAACTTTTGTCGTCGGAAATCTACAAAAGTCCCAATTATGAAAACCATGGGAGCGGAATCCTGTCGGGAATTTGCCTGGATTCTGCTCTCATCTTGAGGCCAAGTCGGTCAATTAGCCCCGGTATATTATTAATATGTATTAATTTGTTGTAATTACCTTAATGGCTTTTCGATAACATTCCGCGTCGTTTGTTATGTCGCCCAATAGACAAAGGTACAATGGCTGTTCCTTTTTCTGTGCCAACAGTCGCCGCACCAACGCCTCGGCCTTTTGCGGTTGCCGAAGACTCAAAAAACATTGGACACTCTCATCCCAAAGTTGGAGCCGTTCAAAGATGCGAAGGCTGTCGGATACACAGCCAAGCGAAAGGAGCACTTTGGCATGCGATTTGAGCACCGTCCAAAAGGGAGTCGGAAAGGAGCAAAAGAGAAGGTCCATGCGATGGGAGACGGCCAAAAATGAAAATTGGAAGGAAATGGCATTGATCCAATACAATCAATGCGATTGGTTGAGTTAAACTGATCAATGAGATAAATACAAACCGGTGTTGACGGGTCGTCGTCAAGCAATTTGCAGAGGGATTCGAGTTGGGCACATGCCCTCTCAACTCGCCGCGAGTTTTGTTGTTCCAACAAACTCCGCTCAAAAAGGGCATGGAATTGGACAGCCCAACTGCAGCATTTTTGACTGATCACCTAAACAAGATTTTTGAAAAAAATGGCGTGTCAATGACGTTTTTGCGTTCCATTTTTCCATGTCCCTCCCACCTCTTCCAAATATGCCATTGTAAACTCTGTGCCGAGTTTGTCCCCCGTCGGGTTTGTGTGCCGTTCAAACAGTGCCTTATTCAGCACACAAGCGCATTGGATCGGACTGAGTGCAATATGCTCATTAATGTCCGAAAAAACAACGCTCTCCAGGAGAGTGTCGTCATTGCTCGCACAATTCTTTGGTCGTTCAGTTGGCGATGCATCACTGCCATTTGCCTCGGGGGAGGAAAGAGTCACCTGGAAAAAAAAACAATGCACACATTAATTGGATTTTAGACAATTAAAATGGGAAAGAGCGTTGACAAGTCTAAAATGGCATATATTGCCAACAAAGCCAAGCATTGTTAATAAAAATGCCATCCCTTGACAATACCTTCAACACCAATTGTGACACTGCCTTGTTCTGATAGCGCGTGCGAAGACCTGAGACAGGTTAAGGGTTTTGGAAAATTTAATTTTGAATGGAATAGTCGTTGGGATGAAAAAATGTTAAACAAAATTAATAAAACCTTTTTTAAATTTTACATATTGTTTTATCCAATTACCCTTACCAAGGGCACCGCCGAACTCCATTTTTTCGATTCCGACCAGCACTAAGGCTTCATCGAGCGCCTTGCTAGCGGCAGAACTGTCCGAATAGCGCAAATGGTGGCACACTTTTTCCAGAGTGAATTCGGCACGGCGCTCATTGGACATGGAAAGGGCAGAAAAGAGAGAGTCAAGAGAGCGAATCTGAGGGAAAAGAAAAAAAGACATCCATTGACAAGAATCAAAGCTCATTGAGATGGACTGACCCTCTCTTCTGAGAGCTTTTTCAACTGAATTTCTTTCTCCAAAAGAATGGACGACCAAACGGCGATCAGCCGAAACCGCCACAATTCGACGTCAAACAAACGCTGCTGCTGATCAATTCCATCAAAGGACAGCACATCAAACAGCGCCCTTTTGGAAAGCCAAAGCTTTTCGATGGATCCAAAAAAAAAAGTTGGACAATATTTAAATGGTGAAACAAAGGAAAGCAAACCAACCGAACGGCAAAGAACGGCACATTCAAACCGAAGGAAAGTGCGGAGACGGCGAACGGCCTCAGTTGGGAGGCATCACCCGGCAGAAGACCTTCCAAAGAATCGTCGTCGACTGATGAAATGTAAAAGGGCAATGAAAAGCGATTGGATGGAAGAGGCACAGGAAGGCCGCCAACCTGGCAAAACACCGGCAAAGTTGGCACCAACGAAAGAAACAAATTGGCCGACGGCCCAATCAAACAGTTCACCCGTCTGAAGTTTACTCCGCAGGTATTGGTCAACAGCCAATTCGATGCACTCGGAGTTGGTGGCCATGGTTTGGGGAAATGATGGACACTTGCAATTAAACGGAGAAAGGAACGCAATGAACACCGGTAATAAAAAATTATGTATAATAACCAATTATTCATTTTGAAAACACTCCTTTTTTAAAGCGCTTTTAACTTTTATTAGCAAAAAAACAGACAAAGAAAATTGAACATTTTTTGGGAGTTTTGACGAGTTTATCTGACGATGGTTTGGAAATCCATTGACTGAATTGAACAACCGACCAGCGCAAGCAGTACACATATTCTAGCACATAGTATAAAGACAAAAATTGAATTTCCCAGCAAATTTGTTAACAAAACTAACATAAAATAACAATGAAAGATGCGCAGAAAAATAGGGGAAATTCGAGAGGAATAAGGAAAAGAGGAGGAGGCATAAAGAAGAATAAGAGACGAAGAACGCGACAAAAACAGCAAAAAGAAAGTCCCAAAACCAAAGCAATAGACCAAAAATAAATAATGCTAAAACGGCAAATGAAGAGTCAATTTACGACAAATGGACGAGAAAGAGTGAGACATATATTTCATTTCTTGAACCCCTTCAGAATTGGGTAAATCTGAAAATGCCACAAAAGTAAAACCGGGTCATAATTTGCCATATCGCCCACCTGATTAAACGCCTCGTCGATGTCTTTTTTGAATTTGGCGCCAGTAATTACCACTTTCCCACTGACGAAAATAAGCAGCACCACACGCGGCTAAAAGCGAAAAGTAAAGAATTGTTTTCTTTTCCATTATCGGGTTTTTTAATTAATTGATTTTGTTACTCGCCTTAACCATCCGATAGATTAAACCCGGAAAAAGCTCCGGCTCATAGGTGCTGAACTGAGCGTGTGTTATACAAAGACCTGCAAAAAATTACAGTCAGTGAGAGAGAAAGAGAGGAGCCAAACAACGCAATCGATTAATACATTAAGAATTAGTCGACTAAAGTTGGACATCGTACGAAGTATGATTCGTCCGGGGGTATTTTTGGCCACCCCGCGTTTATGGTGAATTAAATATTTTTAAGTTTTTCCAATTTGGTGTTCACCTTCCAACTGTATAGGGAATTTGACGTCGCAAGAGCCGACCATGTTCTGCACTTTGAACTCCGTGAATTTGGCGTTGAACCCAATCTTTTGGACTATTCGCGCATATTTCCGCGCTGCCAGTCGACTCGTTTCTTCGGATCTGAACGCAGGGGCGTAACAAGATACCAAATGCAAAAACCGCGCACTCACTTTGCCCCGGTGCACACCATTTTACCAGACGAAAAGATCAGTGCCGTTGTCCTTGGCTCTCTAATACGCATAATAACAGCAGCAAAACGCCTTAAAGCGAGAAGGGGAATTCGAAGAAATACCAACAAAAACAAAGAATTGTACTTTGGGTTGTATTCGGCATTACGCGCCCTGAGGGCAATCTGTTTAAGGTCCAATTGGACGCCTAAATGCATGAAAACAGTAAAACGAACATGCACAAATTTAAAACGGAAGAAGCCATAAATTGTTAGAAACTGACCCAAATTGACAGTGGACACAATGTTCTGCAGAGTTGGCGATGGAATTTCCACCGAAGCGTTTGAAAAAGGCGTCGCCGGCACAAAAGCGGCAATGTTCGAGGCGGGTGGCTGCGCCGCAGAGGAATGCGGTTGATGATGCTGCTTCGGAGTGCGGTGAGGATGCGCGTGTTGGTCGCCGGAGCGCACCGATTCGGCGGAATTGAGCGGTGTCATAGGCACCGCCAAATTGCTGACACTTTCGGGAGCTTGGTGCTCCACGTAACTGGCCGAGGCAGGAACGCCCGCCAGATTAGTGACGCTGGTCGGACCTTTGAAGTCGGAGCTGTACGAATTAAGCACCGAGCCGGGCTCATTATGAGCGTTGAAGATGGAAGCTGACAACAAACCAAAGCATAATGCAATCAGAATTTTAAGGGCAAAAAATTTTAAAAATGCCAAAACTCACCCGGCCCATTGGTCGAATGCATGGACTGTGCCCCGGCAACATTCAAAGAGCTCGGACCGATGCCGAACATGTTATGGTAGCTGGCCTGTATTGAGGCCGGGTTGACCGACGACGGACCCCCAGCGGCGCCCATGCCCGGCACGCCATGCATCGGCGTCTGCCCACCAAGGAGAGAGCTGACCACAGATTGGGGGTTAGCAGGAGAGCCGAAATGATCCATCGCCAAGAAATCTTATGGTATAAAAAAATAAAAAAATGAGGAAATTGAGAATATTTAATGTAAAATAATTTTGTCGCAACAAATTTTCGAATAATCATTTGAAAACATATTTATATACAAACTGGACGGGTCATCAAAGTGTAACAAAATTTGCGAATTTATTAAGTCATTGAAGAAAATAAACAATGCATTATACTGACAATATCAATAAGCAAAATGACCATCTGCACAAACACAAAAAGGACTATTTAAAATTGTTGAAAAATCTGCAAAAGAGCCGAATAAGTGCCCGTGATGAAGCCAATCAGCGCAAAACAGAAAATGACCGAATTCCGCAAGTATACCTTAAGAATTAAATAAATTTATACACCCATAAATGCCCATATGTCCGTACATTAAATGTTAATTTGTTTTGTGCATAGCAAACCTTAAATTGGGGAAATCAATAGTCAAAATTGCATTAAATGAGAACAAAACAACCAAAAGGTCAATCATCGGCGGAAATAGAAGTGCCAAAGAAGTGCAAGCGATAGAGCCAACCAGCGAAATGAACAGGGCCAAATGCGGCACCATTTCGGCAATGGCACAAGTCAAAATGACCATGGAGTAGCGGGCCGCGTAGATTAGTTTTGTTTGTTTTTCGGGTGAACATTTGCGCGTGATAAACTTCTCAACGCGTTCCATTGGCACAAAGAATTGGACGGGGTAAGAAATGAGCACACAAAAGACGAACATCAGCTTCAGACACTCGTAGAAGGGTTCCCTGGGCAAGTTCAAAGTGACTGTCTCCTCCACGGCATTGCCAATGGACAAATAGCCGTAGAAACCCATAAAGGCGAAAATTGCCAACACGAACAGACAAGACGAATTCAGTACCTGTACAATGGAATAAAGACAATATGACAAATTGGCGATTTTTACCCCATTCCATGCAATGAAAAACTGAGGCCGATGCATTCGAGATTCAATGGGCATCACCTAAAAACAATAAACTTGGACAAATGAATGTATATTATTTATTCACCAAAGAAACGCCTTCGAATGCGAACATTACAATGCCAAAAAACATGGGCAGACTCTGAATGTTGCCAAACTTTGTCAGTTCCTCTTGTGGACTGTGGGGTTGTGGTCGGGTGAGGAAAAAGTGGGCGACAATCACAACAGCGGCGAGATAAACGACATTGGCAGCAAGAGAGAAGGGTGCGAGCAGTTTGAGACGACGAATGGAGCAGAGCATCAGCAGCGGGGGAAGCAACAGAAGCATCCACACGCCGGTGCTCAACCGAATGGCCGTGTTTTTGTTGAAAAACTTAGCAGATAAAAAACCAGTTGGAATTAAACTGTTCGGTTCCAAACCCTAATGTAGTAGCTGATTTTTATAGTTTGTTTAAGGCTATTTCAATATTTAAAATGAAATTTACTGTTGTAATCCGGTCCAATAATTTTTTTTCGAGCATAACTTACGTCTGCAATGTTTTCAGACATGAACACTTGGTAAACACAGCAGAAGCCCAGCTGGGCTATGAACATTTCCACGTTGACGAGCTGCTTGAAGAAGTAGCCTCTGCTCGAGATCCATGACGGCCCCGCCTCGACAGCGCCTCGCATAATATTCGCATAGTCAATAAGCTCACGTCCATTCCTTGACAGTTAGCATGAGAATAGGGATAATAGAATTAATGAAATTTTTAAAAATCCTTCCTCAGCAGTTGCTCCTTGTTGAGCCATATACAACATTGCTACAATATTTTTGTCAAAAATGCATACTTTGTGCAAATGTAATGGGCTGCGAACACAATTTGGCGCATGCAAAACATACAAACAAGGCAAATCATTACCAAAAGGATTAAACCAAGCTGGAAAAAAAACATGTAAGCAATTTTGTTTGATGAAAGTGAACTCACATATAGACCAGAATGATGAAATGCATAAGGGAGGGAGAGAAGTCCGGTGCCGAGCATGGCCTTGACCATGTGGACAAAGGCCTGTTCGGGGGTGATCGAGTTGGGGGAGTGTGTACGGTCAGCAAAAAGATAAACGTCCTCCGAATCCATCGCTTCAAGGGCACCGGCATTAGTCGAATTAACAGGCGGATCAACAGTGGCCTCCTTTAATCTCAGTAATTTATTCATTAAATATTAGTAATGATGGCCTTGAAAATAAGAAAAACTTGAAAAAAACTCACTTGTTGCTGCGGCATTTGTTGTGGTCGAACTGAACCCAAGTCTTCTGCTCCTTCTACAGGATTTGATGACATTTTCTTTAGGAAATATGTATCAATCTGTTATAACAATTTACATTATCTTTTTCTATCGACCCTCGTCCAGGAACTCCTGAAACAAAACTTTATGATATCTGGCCGATTTCACGGCACATTTCCGTGTTTTTGATTTTAAATTTGATTTCTTCTTCATCCGTTTTCCTTGTCTCCCAGGGATTAAAGTAACTTGGATCATGCCACTTTGATCTTTTTTTTTGATTATTACATTTACTTTTCAATTTTCTCCCTTTATCTTTTTGTTTCTTTCCTTTTTTTCTTCCTTTTAAGAAATGTAAAATTCACGTGGATGTGTTCCACCCACCCATTCTGCTCTTTTGTAAAGAATTGGCCCCACTCGAATTACAATAAAATGGGAATTCTATGAATGATCTAACAATTTAATTTAATTCAGTTTATTTAAAAGTTACAAATTCCCGTTAATTTATTAAATTAAATTCATCCCCTCATTTAATCAATGGCTATTGGAACTGAAGTGGTCTCGCCTTCAAACTCGGATAAAATTGCTGTTGGTTCTGGATGGCGACGGTGCGTTATGAATTTTCTTTTATTTATGGAAATTTTCTTTTAGGTTTGCTCCTTCAGAGAAGACTATGAGAGGTGTTGTTATCGGTGGCATCACTGGAGGCATTGAAATTTGCATCACTTACCCCACTGAATACGTAAAGACGCAACTTCAGTTGGACGAAAGGTCGGCGACTCCAAAATTTAAGGTGCACTCAGCTTAAAACAAAATTATTTAGGAGAATTTTTATTTCCAGGGTCCTGTGGATTGTGTCCAACAAACATTTCGAAGCCACGGAGTGTCTGGCTTTTACCGCGGATTGTCCGTTTTGCTGTGCGTTTTCTACAATTAATTTTCACCATAGTTCTTGTTATCTTTTGGATTAAGTTATGGCTCTATCCCGAAGTCCGCTTTCCGTTTCGGCACCTTCGAATATCTGAAGAGTCAGGCGGTTGATGACCGGGGCAATCTTTCTCCACTGATGCGATTGACGTGCGGACTTGGGGCTGGAATTTCTGAAGCTATTTTTGCTGTGACTCCAATGGAAACTGTCAAAGTCAAGTTTATCCATGACCAAACGCTGGACAAACCGCGATTCCGTGGTTTTGCGCATGGCTTGGGAGTTATTCTTAAGACCGATGGTCCGCGGGTATTTTGTAATTGTTTAATCCATTTTTTGTCTTTTTAATTGTTTTAGGGTTTCTATCAAGGACTTACTGCAACAATGGCAAAACAAGGCAGCAATCAGGCAATCCGTTTCTTTGTCATGGAAACACTGAAGGATTGGTACCGGGGAGGAGACCCAAATGTGCCGGTCAGCAAACCCGTGGTCGGACTATTTGGTGCAATTGCTGGAGCAGCCAGTGTGTATGTTGCTTGTAATTTGAAAAGAACACACTTTTGGTACTTTTCTGTTTTGAAGCCACAAACAATTAATTTAAGAGAGAGAACAAAATACGCGCACAATCACAAAACAGCGCGCTTAATCAATTTTTCTCACCAAAAACAGGCGTCCATAATAAACATAAAAATATCTTTTTCCTTTTTCTCTTTATATTTTCACATGAGCCTTTTGGTGTCGTTTGCCGTTGTTATTAATTTTTTTTTTTTTGTCGAATTTTAGCTACGGGAACACTCCAATTGATGTTGTGAAGACACGAATGCAGGGATTGGAGGCGAGCAAATACAAAAGCACCATTGACTGTGCCAAACAAATTTGGCAGAAGGAGGGATTCTTTGCGTAATTTTGAGTTTGCTTTCTTTCTATTCTACAGTTTTTGTTGTTAAGTTTTTACAAGGGCACTGTTCCTCGCCTCAGCCGAGTGTAAGTGTTCTCGTCAATCTTTTCGGTTCTCTTCCAATTAACATAAAATCATTTTAGGTGCCTTGATGTTGCCATCACCTTCATGATTTATGACTCGGTGGGTTCATTATTGGGTTGACTATTATAAGAATTATAAATGGCAGGGTCGCAAAAAAATAAATGGCACGGATAGGAGATGCAGGGACGGGGTCCTGGCGCGAGGGGGGGGGGGAGATACTTGCCTGACAAATGAGGTGATCTCAAAAGCTTTTCTTGGTGGTGCTTTTTTTTGTTGTGTTAAGGACTTTTTGGTCTTGGGGGGTAAGTACCCCGTTTACCCCTATGCCCCTTGGATACGTGCCTGGTGGGATGTGGGCTTACCGTTTCCCTAATGGCTATATCCATTTTAGATAATGGAGGCGCTCAACAAATATTGGAAGTCCGATGGCAAATGACCGACCAATGCTCTCAGCAAATGACCAACAAACCGTAGAACCCTTTACTGTTTTTGACACGAAGTTGACATTCCCGATTCCACTTTTGGTTATTCCACCAAGCATATAGCGAATAGGAAATAGGATTTCGCGTTGTTTTCTTTGACAATAATGTTATTGCCTTGGTCCTGTCCGAGTGTTGGGAGGGGCGGCGTGGAGAATTTCCTCCCCGAATCCGTAATTTAGTTCCCAAGCTAAAACATGCATATTCCCTCGGTAAGGGCCTTGCACATGTTGACTGACCAATGTTCTTATACTACTTAATAACAAAATAGTTTCTCTGTTGTCCATTCTTGTGTTTGATCTATTTCATTGTTCCGTTCACTTTATAATCATTTTTCATTCCGAGTGCTAATTGTTGTGAATGAAAGTTATACCATACAAATTGGATGGATAAGAAAAGCATTTGGTTCTAGCAATTATTTCGTCATTTTTATTCGCCATTCTGATCCGGTAAATGCCATCACTTTTCTTTTGCGCACTTCTGCTGCTGCCCTTCATTTTCGGACACATATCCCTTCGCTGGTCCTACCGGTGTCTCGTCATAGTCAATGTCGGGACGTCCGGGATGGGTGTGTTTGATCTCCTGTGGAAACGGATCAATCTCATCCGTGGAACACGTATTGAGGAATTAATCCCGTTAATCCAAATCGAAACAATTTAGTCGCCTTTTTGCATTATTTTGCTTTTACCTGCTCTTTCGGTGGCACTGAATCTTCGCTAACTTTGTCAAGATCGGGCACTAATTTTTTGTCAGCCATAATAAAAAAATTTTAAAGAGTAAAGGCAGTGGACGGAAAGTTGGACCGAGGGACGAAACTAATGAATGATAATGAGAAGCCCTGGCACTCGAGTGACAAAGTTTCCACGGTAACCGGAAAAAGCGAAGGGTGACGGAAAGAAACGAACAATAAATTGGCATTTATTAATATGACGGAATGCAAGTTTATAAGAAAGAACAAACAGACTGAATGGGCGAGGGGAGAGGCAAAGTTGGTGAGATTCTTCACAAGTGAAAAAATATACAAAAATAAATTAAAATAAATATGTGATCACGCATTCCAAAATGATTGACTCTGTCGGTTTTGATCCACTCATTCGCAAACGATCATCCTGGCAAGTCCAATCTGTCCAATTTATAAGGGTCCGAGAACAATGAAGGCGACTCGGCGCGGATCTAAACGAATACTGGTCAATATCGTTGATGGAGTAAGGGTCCGTCCATTCCGCTCACATCAAAGTTGCTGCCGGGGTGGCCCGAATCGGTGGACGCTGCTGGGCATGGAGCACTGCCTCCCACCGACGGAGTCCTGGACGCACTGTGTCTGTCCTCTTCCGTCGACTGTTCGCCCATCGCTCCCTCCAAACGCCGCATAAGCATTTGAATGTGAGCTAACCGCGGAGGCGCAACAAAATCGCCAAGTCCCGCCAAGTGGTGATCAGCAGCAGTAGGGACGACAAATGAGGGCGATGGGTCGGCACTTCTCAGATTGTGAAGAATGCCAATGTCCGAGGAGAGGGCACCGAAGTGCATCTGCAGCAGGGATGGATGAACGTCAATTGGAGGAAATAGTAATAAAAAAAGGTGACTTTGATTCGAAATCAATCGGACGGGTTTAAATCGCATTTTGACCTTTTCCCTGCCGTTCCCAGTATTTATTCAAAAAACAGGCCCGTCAAATGCCCAATCCCAGTACTTCCTCCCCATAATGCCCGTCCATTCCGACCATTTCTGTAGCGTGTTTCGCCGCTTCGTCATCACTGATCGACCGACTTCTGCAACCCGTGCCAATGTCACCATTTGTTACGACGGGCGATTGTGTTGCATTGAGCATACGTTCAATGTACTGAGGAGGAGATAACAACGGCACATCCGAATGACTTTGTGTGTTTGTCTGCGCTCGTCCGTCGACAGAGAGAACGGCACCGACGGCAGAGGATTCGCGCGATTTGAGCGAAAGTGAATCAGCCTTTGGGGGAACAATGGTCATTTTCGCATAAAAGAATTTGTAAATTCGCGCAATGTTGCAAATGCAATATATGAGATTTGACCGATGGTCAAATAATTGGCCCGTTTTTTTCCCACGGCTACTTCTCTCCGATTTGACTGATGAGTGATTATTGTGTTGTCCCTCCCTTCCATCTCACCTCATTCGCTTCGGTGATTCTCTGCAATGCGTCGTACACTTCTGAATCAGAAAACGGCTATATGCACTCATTCGAAGTAAATGTAATAATTGCGTTGAGTAAATAACTCAAAAAATTAGTTGGAATTTAAAAGAAAATGCTTTTGCTAGTCTTAAAAAATTAAGGTCGAAGGCATTTGCTTCATTAAGCCCTGCCATTGTAAATAGATGGAAATTGCGGCATGGATTTGCTTTGCCTACTTTTATTGGCCTTCCGCTTCCGTTTCTCCTCCCGGTAGCTTGGCATCTGTCCGAATTTGATCGCCCTGCCCTCTGTGCCGTTGTCATCTCCACATTCCTCTTCATCTGCCACTTTTGTTTGTTCATTGAGTCGTCCATCTCTTCCAAAGGCTCTGACCGAACTTTTTCGCCTAAAAATCGAAAAAAATGTATTATTTGGATTGATTGGCAATTTTACCTATAGAAAAAAAGCAGACAAATGAGCAACAATAGCAGAAGAAAGCCGACCAGAAGCAGAATGCCGAGCAGAGTGGCCGTCTCCAAAGTGCGGCCATTTACTGAACCCATTTGTCAGGAGGCAGTCGAAAGTCGAAGTAACTGACCCCGAATGGATGGGGTCATCACCAGCACCAATTCGTTGGATCCGCCTCCGTCGTCAGCCGATGCCAAGCCAAACTTCTTGCTGTGGACAACCGGCGGAACGCGAACAGAGCAAGAAGGACCAGTCCATCCGTCAAAGCACACGCAATGCCCTCCGGTGGTACAGTCCTAAAAGGACAGACAGTCAGTTGGAATGACCGAATGAGTGGCATAGGAAAGTGTCATTTGTGAGAAACCCCGTGGCCGCTACATGACAACGCCAAATTGTTGCTCGGACAAGCCACAGGCGGTGACACTTGCGTCAACGGCACGCAAACTGAACGCACGCAAATGCGACCCGTCCCGCAGGTGGTACCGTCTTTGACCATTCCATGCGCAGAGCTAACAACGACCCTACAATATAAAGACAAGTCTTTCTTTTAAATCTTTTCAGACCAGATTCGACATCCCGTCTTGCTTCACTTCCCCTCATTTCTGCGTTTTTTTCTCTCGCCCACTTTTATTCTTCTCTCCCGTGTTTCTTCTCTTTACTCTCGCCTTCTGTTCTACTTTTCTTTCCCTCTTTTGTTCTTTCTTACCTCTATTCTCAACAATCCGTCTCTCTTCCTTTCTTTTTTCCGTTTTTACTCTCTCTCTCTCTCTTTCTATCACCCTCTATTTTCCTCCACTCACTTGCAATGCAATTGCCGTTGGTCCTTCGCGAACTGCAAATTGAACGAGCTTGCGTTTGCCCCCAGTGGACTCGTGCCTCCTCCGCGACAGTGCAACACGCCGCAGCGCGTGTTGTCCTTGGCGCACTCGACGAAGCGTCCGTCCGCGTCCCTGCCACAGTGTCCGTATTCCAACCCTCGAGAGTTGTGCAGAAAACACTGATCGTCCGCCGGCTTTGCACCTTTCGGCATCGTTTAAATAAATGACAGTCAGTGAGAATTTATTTGTACCGGGGCCCCACAGCTCCTGGCATTGCCTCTCCGCGTCCACACACTCGCCTTTCCAGCAAAGTCCGCTTAGACCGCAAAGGACGCCGTCCACCAAATGTTCTAAAAGAATTTTCAAGGATATTTGATCAGAAAACCATGCATTTCAAAGCAAATTTGATTTAATTGGAAGAATATTGGATTAGAATCTCAATGATAGGCGGGCATTTTTACAAGTAAGTCACCGTACCGTCGAGGGGACAATCGCCGTTTCTTCCGTCACATTTCTCCGCAATATCACACACGGACTTGGACTGACGACAGACGTACCCGGCAGAACGGAGTTGACAGTGCTCACAGCACGGATGATGGGCTAAAGAGCGGATGGATTTTTGGGGGGATGAGACATTCTGAGATTACATGCACATTGAGCATGTGCTTTCAGCTGGCAGCTTAGCGGGTCACAACAGGGATCATCTGAACAGAAAAAGAAAGTTTACATCGGCATCGGATGCCACCGAATGATGCGATTCCGTAAAACGTTTAAACCAGCATCGATGCCATCGTATGATTCGATGTCGTTCGGTGCCCAAGGCTAACGAAGGAAACGGGCGGGGGGGGGGAGGCGAATGCCATCAAATGATGAAGCATTCAAAAGCCACACTCCTGCCGGTATTCATTTGCCTAATATCTCTCACCGCATTGGTCTCTCCGTCCACAGTCGCACTGTTCATCTCCGTCTAACACTCCGTTCCCGCACTGGTAAAGACGCGATGCTTGGAAGGGACGGACAAACAGACATTGGAGTTGGTCGGACTGGGATTGGTGGAGCAGCGCATGGAGACGCGCTATTGAACAGGCGGAAAAGTGCAACGGAAGGCCATCGACGGAACTTTCAACAACAAAATCGTTCAAATCAATTTGTTGCATAGCATTGACCAAAGTGTCTCTCCCTCCCTTTACCTTTGTCGTTCAGCCATTACGCATTGTCCGCTATTCCTGTCAGCGCAACTGCACTCCGACGTGTCGTGGTCAATGCCGAGAAGATGGGCGACGGAATGGGCCAACGAAACGGCGCTTACATGGGGACTGAACTGGTCAGAGACCTAAATGGGTTGAGACAGTCCCATGCATAGAGAGAGAGAGAGAGAGAGAGAGAGAGAGAGAAAAAGACATAATTTAAAATGCCAACAATTCCCTCCTTTTATGCCAACTCATCGATCTTCGTCCAAAAACCCCAAAAGCAACTCCTTCAGCAGATAACCATCTTCCTTTTCGCTCATTCTTCGCCTATCAATCTCCCTAACCACCACCCTTTCCTTCAACAGTCAAATTGGCGAGGGTTCTCCAAGCAATGGCAATGATTTGAGGGCTTTGGGCAGTGAGATAAAGGGGATATACGCAAAATTCGCTGATATAAAAAAAAGTATTCGATAACAAGCACAAAAATAGCGAGTTGCTTATTTGTGGTGGCCCTAGCAAATGGTTGTTTTTCGGTTGGTTCGGCCACATTCCCACCTGGACAATTGCAACAGCCCTTGAAGTGCAAATGCTGGCGAATGACGCGGCCATTGCGTCCCCTCCAGCCATTTTCTGCCCCGTCAACAGCACAGTCGCATCCTTTTCAACGTCGTAAATGTTGCCTGTGGCGTAGTCCAAAACATTGCCCAACATGCGCTGAACATCCATCGTTTTCGCAAATTCAATTCGCTGTTTATCCGCCCATAATTCGGCAAAGGTCACGCTCAGACGAACGCCCAAATCCCTTCGCAGCAACTTAACCAACAAATGCATTTCATTCACTGTAATCCAAAGAATGGCCGACCAAATCCGCCAAATTGACCACATTCAACGCAAATTGGGACGCCTTTTGAACACTGCGGTTGAAGTGAAGCATCTGCATTTAATTAATATTTTCTTAATTCGCTTTCGTTTCCACATTTTAGTCAGAGAAAGAAAAGAGACATACGAAAGAATGGTCTCCGATCAGTGCCAATTCCACGAATTTGTTCACCACTCTCCTCGATCGGTTCTGAGTCTGTTCATGTCCATCCCTTCTGTCTCTCTGTCTGCCCATTGTTTTCTCTCGCTGTATTCTACCCGCTCTTTCGCCCTCTTCATGTCCATTCTCTCGGTCACTCTCTTCTTCCCTCTCCAACTCTCTTCGTCTCTTCCGTGTTCCTCCGTTTGCCTCTCTGCCGTGCCATTCTGTCACCAATTGTGTAGCTGCTCCACAACGTATTTGACTTTTGCCGACCCGAGCGCGATACAAAACATGAGGATGGCGCCGCAAGCGATCCCCTCCTTCGAGTGGCCAAATGGCGAACACTGTGCCGTTGGGGAACGCCATAAGTCCCAGCAAACCATCACAAGTGGACATTTCGGAAAGTGTGTCCGAATTGCCGTTGATAGTGCCCTGAAACAAATTGTCTTATCTTCGTGTGGACACCATTCGCAATAAGAACGGCGTGTGTGACTGATAAGACCAATCAATGCCAAACAAATCAAACCAACCCATCAGTTTCCCACCTCCCACCTGGTAAAAGCAATTCTCCACCGGCAGCGGCGACTCCTCAAATCCGTCGAACTTAAAGAAATTTATGCTCTTTAACTGTTGAGGAATCCAACCAACTTTTCTGAGATTGCTTTTTTCGTGAAAAAGATGCTCATTAAGTGACAGCAACAGTTTCAGACGGGCATTTGCCAACACAGCGCTACGAATGACGAGAGTGACGTGCCGATAATGTTGGGGATGGGTGGCGTTCAGAAAGTGGTTGCGCGTGTCAATGCCAATCCGTTCCTTCCGATCACGAATTTGGAATGGATGAACAATCTTTGATTGATACGATTGTGAGGGAAAGAATTTAAAGGGTGGGCAATTAATTACCTCGTAAGACCCTTCTTCCAATTGATCGATGAACTGCTTGTTGGCGAACGAATGGCGTAAGTGATGCTGCTGATGACTTCCCCCGTCGGCTGTGGACGACAATCGCAAACCGTCGCTGATCCGAAAGAGGACGAAAAGTAGCAATGAAAATGGAATGCAAAGTTGGACGAAAGGCATGAGAACACTGAATGAGGGGGGAAAAACACAAATAGAAACAATGGCAGAGAACCCCTTGGCCAAAATGGTCAAACGAGCAGCAGATATGCGAATATGAATTGGCCAAGGATAAAGAGGGAAGATGGTCAGTAAGATGGGAAGAGAGAGAGAGAGAGGGAGAGAGAGGGATGAGAAGGAAAAGACGCCGCCGAATTGGGGAGGATTGATGAGATGGATTGGGAGGGAAACGAATGGAGGAGGGGCAGCCAGCAGAAGGGGGACTATGTCCGCTGAGAAGGGGAGGAAGGAAGGGGAGTGCCCCCTTTCCTCATCATTCCCATCGTCAGCACAAGTGGACGAAGAATGGACAGCTAAGAAAGAGGGGGAGGAGGAATAGTGTGTTGGGAGTGGGAATGCCGTGACGGAGAGGGAGGAAAGGGCCGAGTAAACGGAGACAGTGAGGGCGAGCGATACATATGCAAAATTATAATAAAATACAAAAACAAGGTCAAAATGAAATTATCATGAGAATATTAAATAAATTCCTGTAAAAAAAATTACCAATTTCAGTCTTTGGGGACATCTTAAAGCCGTCGAATATTCGATCAAAATAATACAACATGTGCTCCACAGAATCCAATGTCGGAGTTGCTCGTATTCTTCTTTTAGCGAAGGGGGACGAACGGACGCCGTTTCTGCTTCAAAAAGGTACATAAATTAAATTTTGATAGTATCCATATTTTCGGTTGGACTGAAACGGTCGGATTCCTAAATTTTCAGTTTTTTTTACCTTGCATAAAAAATCAAAATTTAAAACGAAAAATGGGACGAGATGATTTGATTTTCTCATATGTATGTGTTCCCTTTTTCTCCCCCTCTATTTTTATCCCACAGATCCTTCACTTTCCCCGTCGTTATCCTTGATTTGTATTTATTTATTCCCTTCCATTCTGCATCCACTAGAAGACTGCTCTTTCTCTCTTTTTTCACCTCCTTCAATTTAATCCCGCCCATTTCCCTCCCTCCCATTCATTTACTTCCTTTTCTTTGCATTCTGTTCTTCTTTTCCTTCTCATCTTCCCTTTTCTTTCATTCATTGTGTGAAAGAGGAAAGAAGGGAAAGAGCAATGGAAAGGAGAGGGGAGGCGCCCTTTCCTTTCCTTCCCTTGTCATTGCCGCCGCTTCTTTCCTCCCCCCCCCCCCCCCCCCCCCCCCCCCCCCCCCCCCCCCCCCCCCCCCCCCCCCCCCCCCCCCCCCCCCCCCCCCACCACCCC
>JAKKIK010001346.1:0-17108 GCA_024500135.1 Heterodera carotae | reverse complement strand
GGACTTGACTTTTTTCGAAAACCGAGACCGGGACCGGGACCTGAAAAAACCGGGATTTCCCGACCCGGTCCCGGTCCCGGTCCCGCTCAACCCTACTTTTAAGAGTGGTTCCACAGTGCAATAAACCAAATAGAAATTCCAAGGCTTCGATATGCTTGCTTTTATTTCGTATTTATGCCAAAGGGCTGCTTGTTCTCTTCATATTCTTAATAATACTTTTTTTTAGATTCGATTTTCTTAACGCTTGTTAAGTATACATATTATCACAAAATTGATGAACAGTTACAGACATTTATTCAAATTGTTCCATCACAGTCGAACCAAAAAATCATGCAATAAAGAGGCAGTTGCTGCGATACAGTAAAGAATCAAATGTGTGATTTAATAAAATTATTTTTTTACTTCGCAATTTTAATTTCAATTTTTTTTAAATTTAATATATTTTGATTTGCTTAAAATGAATAGAAAATCAGCACCTTTTATTGAAAATTAGGGATGTCAAATTTTTTTTTTCTCTAATTTTTTTATATAATTTTTTATTTAAGTTTCTTTATTTTTCATTTTTTTCTCTTGATTGGACACAATGGTCTCCACGACATTGCCAAGGGCAATTGTGATGAAACCTATACATATTAAATATTTTGAGATATATTTTACGTTTCCGTTCCAAACAATTATTTTTTCTAATTCTCTTATTATTATTTGCTTTAAATGAATTGAAATCAGCATCGTTAATGATAATTCGTGATGTCAAATCTCCTTCAGTTATTTTTTTTAATTTACTCATTTATAATTTTCGATATTGCAGTTTTAATTGTGAATTGGTTAAAAAAGCAGAAGATTAATATTTACAAATAAAAATTCAGAAAAATCTCAAGCACTGATGAACCTTTGGTTAGCCATTTTTACAGAGCTGGGTCATGCTTAAATAAAGATATTATTTGTTTTTTAATATTTACTAGCTGAGTGGAATTTTTAATTTGGTAAAATCCACTTTCGTTGTCGCACTTTCAATGCATCATAATTTGTAAAGCTAGCTTGATAAATATAATAGGGGCTTTATTATAGCAAGACAATTTATTTATAAATAGTATTATATTTGACCCATGCTTTTGATGTCTTCACACGCGGACTGACTTTTGTAAATTAGCCCGTTGAACAAATAGTTTCGTCAATTCCAGACCACTTATCTAATTTGAATTTTGTAATACTAACCGTTAAAAATCTTTTGGTTTAATTTGTTAATTTTTATATGTTTACATAATATTTATTCAATAAGAATTTTTTAACCACAAATATTTCTTGCACAACAATACTTGACTCAAATAAATTAATTATGTATCTATACAAGAATAATGTATATTTTTCTAGTATTTCACACTTCCTCATTTTTTTACATTTTTTGATTTTAAAAAGCCGTATTTTTATTTTTATTAATTAGAAAATTTTTGTGATAAAAATTTGTTGAACATTGGCAAATTCACTGTAGCGGTTTACTGACAATTGCTAAGCCTTTTTTTTCACTATTTTAGTTAAGTGTGTTCTTTGGAATTTTGTTATGATTATTTTGAAATGTCTAAGATTATATTTTATGCCTTGGTTTTCTTTTAAAGACTATCTATTTCAAAATATTTAATTTTACTTCTGTTCTATGTTTTCATTTATATTATTTTATAAAACAGAGAGGTTTTATAACCTTTTTATTAATTTTATTTTTGAAAAATATTTAGTTTGATCAATATTTTTTCTGATAAAAAAATTGTAATTTTGAATTAATTTTTAAATTAAATGCTTTTCGTATTTGCTTTGTCACTAGTTTAACTGTTAGTCGAAAATTCGTGAAAATTTTTCATTGTTTTTTTGATACGAATTTATACACACGATTTTATTTTCTAATGGGTAGATTTTTCTCATGATCTAATGAGACTTTGTTCCGTATTCGTCGGTTGACATTGGTAGTTGGTGACACTAATTGAATTAATTTTAATTTAAATTATATTGTTTAATTGACTGAATTTCTTTTAGGTTATTGCATTTATGTTTTCTGTAGCTTTTTTTTATAACCTTTATTTAAAGAATTGATTTTTTTTACTGATTAATAATCTAGCATAGATTAATTCATAAAAAAAGTCATTGATTGTGTAGCATTTAAAAATTCTTTGATTAAGAAATAAGTGAAGTGATAGAAATTTTATATTATAATTTGTTTGGTTGCTAGTGAACAATGTTTTAACCTTACTTCATAACAAAAATTAGTAGCTTATAATTCAATTAATAACATTTACAAAAAAAGTTATCCTAATAAATAGAATTTTAAGTAAATAATGGCAGTTGTTTCTATAATTTATGGCATAAATTTATGTTAATATATTTGATTCTCGCTCTATTTCATTATGAATGAGATAAGAAGAATTAATATTTCGAAATTGTTTTAATAAAAACCAATAACTTATTTAACGTTTTATTGTTTGATATAAAAATTAAATATTATTTATTTGATTTCAAAAAATAATAAATTATATTTGTTTTTATCGTGCAACTTGAGTTATCTTGATGCTTGCAGGTTTTCTTTACTTAAAAGTAAATTATTTCTATGTGCAGAAATTGTAAATGGAGGCAATCCACCTACACCTATATATATAGAAATTTAAATTATCTATTTCGGCATTTTTTATTTCATTTATACAATAAGTAAAAAATTGTTTTGTTTATTGATCTGCTTTACGGAATAATAATTTATTTTGTTAAATAAGTTAAATTTAATTATATATTTGGGTAAAAAATAAATCAATTTATATGTGTTTTAAATGGCAATTCTGATACTTTAATTACGGTAAAAGAGATAAAAAATTTTCGGTGTGACTATGCTTTATGCGCATAAAAATTTTATATAACTATATTGTTTGAATAAGTAAGAATTAATTTTATTAACCAATACTGATTCATATTTGCAACTGTTGTGCGAGTTGAGCTGCTAATTTTTGTGTAATAAGAGAAGTGTCCCTTTATGAAGCAAATATGAGTGGCGGCATAAATATTGCGATTAATTAATAATATTGCTGCAATTTTTGTAATTTTGTTGTAATGACATTATTTATTTTATACTGCATTTTTATGTTTTAAAAATCTTGCATTTAAATTTTTGTTTCAAAATATATATATTTTTTAATTTCAAGTGGAAAATTTAACTTTTTTAAAGTTTCCGTCACAGGAAATTCATGACACGAGGTCGGGTCTTGTGCCCATTCATCGATGTGACTTTAACGTTATATCTTCCAAAGATTTATAACATACTCATTATCAAACTTTCGCATCCATTGAGAATAGAATTTTTCATAATATAATTAATTATTTTTTCTAACTTAAGCTCATCATTTTCCATCACCGTGTTATTTCGTTGACATATTCAGTGTCATCTTCATTGTCACCATTATATTCATTCTTGTAATATAAGAATCCTTTTTTAAATCATTTTTGTGTAATAATATGGTATAAATATGTTTTTGTAAGTTTCTTACTCATCTTCTGAATGTTCTTTGGCTGAGGTTGATGTAGCATGTTGATGTTGAGTTATTGGTTTACTATTTTCATTGATAGGTAATTTAAAAGTTTAATATTTCATTTTTATTGTAATTGTCTAATTATATTTTCAATGATAATTAATGTTTTTGCACTTTACTTTCAAGATAATGTTTAATCATTCGTCGAATAAGCTTTTACAACGAAAATCAATATTGGCATGCAAAGATGGCTTTGGCCTTTAAATTTATCTTGGAGACATATTTAAATAACCTTAAATTTAGACAATAAGTAAACCCTTCAAATTTGAATTGAATATTTTTTTAATCATCTCTTTAATCGCTTGAGCTTCATCACGGTGAATGGCCTGTATATTGTGACTCCGTGAATATTGGATTTAAATTTTAGTTTAATTTTTATAAATTATAGCATTTCTTAAGGAATTCGTTTACCAATAGCATGAAATAGTACAAAATAGGTAGTAGATTTAAAATTTTTTCTATAATTTTAAAGAGCATAAAATTTAGCTATTGTTTTGTTTGATTCGTAATTTTTTTTAAAACAAAACGATAAATCTATTTACCCATAAAAATGAAAGATTCCATACGGAAGATTTGGCATGTACTGTAAAAAAAAACTTTCAATGTCACTGACGCACTCACTGTTGGTTTATCCGTTTCACAAGGTGTCCAATTTTTGCTCAAAATACGGTTATTAATTTATCCATCATTGCCATTTCTCTAAGTTTTTACATGTATTTTAAGTTTATTTTGATTTTTATTTTTAACAACTATTACACTAAGTAAGTATTTTTATTTTATTAATTGGTTAACTCATGCTACTCAGCCTTCTCTCTTATTTGATTTTAGTACTCACAGATCATTACAATCCTCTCCAAATTTTTACTTTATGTGTAGACTTCCTGCTTGTCGGTAACATTAAAAAGATTATTGCGCACTTTTTAGCCCATTTATATTAATAATAATTTTTTATCTGATTAACATTACAATTATGTCCATAAATACACCTTTTATAATAGCATTGGTATTTTATAAAATGTTTCACGTTCCTAATAGCTTATTAATTCCTTCAAAATTAAATTTCATATAATAAACGTATTTTTTATTAGTAGTTAAAAGTGTGATAAGATAACGCAACATACAGAGCTCAGTCTCACATTGTAACTGATTAATGGAACGAATAAAATATAATTTCAAAATTAATTTAAGAAAATTGAAATTCTTTTTAGTTTTTGATTATTTTGTACTTATTCTATTCGGTATTATAGGAGAATTTTCATTTATGAAAAATATTTATAAAAATGGTTGACTGCCTTCGGTCGCCAATCCTGTCGTTTTTCATGTCGACAGAGTGCAGTTGGATGATTTCCGTAGCAATGATAGCATTTCGACGGTCTCGTGCATTCACGAGCCGTGTGCGTCCTCTTCAAGCATTTGTAACATAGTTTCCGCTCTCTAGCGGCCGTGTATCTTGCACTTACAGTGCTGTACCTCTCGCACTTATCGTTCCAGTGAAGACCGTCGCAAAATGCGCATGGTGATGGCCTGGCTTTTAGGCTATCCTCTGTCCGACCTGGTCGTTGATTAATGGCTCTCGGAAATTTGTCATTCCGGCACCAGTCCTGCCCTGTTCCGTTTCCCTTGACGGGTTGAGAGTCATTGAAGTTCCTCACTTCACTGTTGACTTGTCGCTTTGTCCACCCATTTCTTTGGGGTTGGTTGGCTGCGGCATTAACTACCGCTTCATCTTCGAATCGTTTGAATCCGCTTTCGCTTTCCTGGTTACGTTCCCGTTCAAGGCCATATTCGGCCATTACTTCAGAGCTGCCATTTGTTCTTATTTGTAAGAAATGTTCTGATTTTGAGGGTTCAAATCTTACAAATTTTAAATGTTCTTATTTGTAAGAAATGCTCTTATTTTAGCTCTTTGTTCTTATTTTGTTCTTATTTTTAGTTTTTCAAGGGAAAACTCCGATTTTGAATGGTAATTTTTGAAATAAAATTGTTTTTTGAATCGAATTTATCACAAAATCTTTACAAGATTCAATAAAATATTTAAAAAAAAAATTTCCCGTCGGTGCATAAAGCACCGCCGGATCAATTCCTCTTGACGATTTCTGCTTTTTATTCTTATTTTGTGTGTCTTATTTTTTGAGCCAAATAAACTTTCAATTTTTGCCTTCAAAGGTGAAAATAAGATGAAATAAGGACCAAATTTTGTTAACAAATCCAGTCACTTTCTTTCAAAATTTTCTCGGCGGCGCCTATCGGCACCGCCGCCCCCCTCCCCATCCACCCCAAAGAAAATAGTATCTCTAATGAAAATAAGACACGAAAAAATGTAGAAAATGTAGCAATTCTGTTAACAAATTCATTTAAATTTTCAAAAATTTTTCTGGCGGCGCATACCAGCACCGCCAGACCCCACCCAAGCAAGTCGCGTTTTTCTTTTTCAAGCCCCAAATTGACTGTTGGCGGTGAGAAATACGTCGCAAATGACGATATTGTTGAATAGAATGCGAGATTAAGCCTTAAAACAACGTTTTGAAAAAATATTCTTATTTTGGACCTCAAAATCTTATTTTTACCCTTTGATGTTCTTATTTCCGAAAAATTTCAATGGCACCTCTGGTATTAGAGGGTGCTTATCACGAATTCGTTATCAGTTTTGTACACCTTAACAATTTATCATTTTTTCAATAAATTGCAGGTTCTGCTACCCCCTTCCACAATTAAACATCTAATTTTTGAAATTGGCCGAAAAAATTCACCCTTGAAATAAAGTCCCTCTACTCCGAAATAAGTTTCCCCCACCTCCTTAAATAATCCCCCCCCCCCCCTAAATTAAGCCCTCTCTAAATTATTTAATTATTTATTTATTATAATTATTAATTTTTAAAATAAATGAATAAAATTAAAAAAATTTTATTTTGTCAACTCACTCAAAAATGGTTCACAAAAGCCAGTGATGCCAACTCGAACTCTAAACACGAGACCCGAGGTTTGCGAAAAACTTTTAGACCCGTTCTTCATAAGCGACCAACAAAAATCTTAAATTTTTTAGACTCCTGGCACTGTAGCGCTGAAATTACCAAATTTGTTTTCCGAAATGGGTGAAAACAAATAAAATGATGCTTCAGCAGCAAGAAAAAAAAACTGTAGGCTAACAGTTCAGTCAAAATTATTATCAAATGCAATATTTTCGTCGCAATAAATCAAATTCATTTCTTCCGATAAATCCCCAACGGATGCTTTTGCTTGACGTTCACTTTCCGCCCATTCGCTTTTGCCCCACAAAATTGGGCCCCTTTTCAACAGCCAAAACTCATCATCTTGGTCAGCATCTTTTTCAAGGTCCCCCAGCAGTTTATTAATAGTACCTGTGGGTTAGTTATTTGCTGCCAAAAAAAAATCTTAAGGTTTCAGTCTTTTGTCTATATTTAATATTAGTCAGCACAATTAATTCGTGATCAGCAACACTTGAATACCCCGAAATTTGCGACATAACCCGCAAAGAACAAAAATTTAATTAAATTACCATTTTTAATCCCTCCAATTTTGTTGCAATTTCAACTGATAAATTCTTGCATTTAAGCACTTTAGGACCCTTCAAATCAGTACATTACTTATAAATAGAGTAGGACACGGTCGGTTTTAAACCGGGGGTACCGGTTTTCGGTTAGGCCGGTTTTCCGACCCCCGGTTTTCGGTTTCGGTTTTTGGCCCAAAAAAGCCGGTTTTCGGTTTCGGTTTCGGTTCGGTTAACCGACCGTGTCCTACTCTACTTATAAATAAGTACAAATGCGACCTCTGGGTTAAGAGAGTATGTTTGGCATAACTAGTTTTTGTGTCTGCTGTATTCATTTTGCATGGGTCAGACATTTTATTGATTAATATTGGGGCCTTTCTTCTCACCATCTGTTGCACAGGTGGTCAGACATTATATTGATAAATGTGGGAATCTTCATCTATAATTAGGGATGGGTTTTTTAGTTTTGCTTCTACATACATATTAATCCTTTTTTTTGCTATTGATCCGATTCATTTATGTCCGACCATCCGCGAGAAGCCGAGCGTAATTTAAAGCGAATGTGAGTGGTTTAAAATGTAAATATTATTCAAAAAAAAAATTAATAATTAATTTTTAAAAAAATTGGACCCTGAGAATACCATTTTTTTGAGAGGGGGGCTCTTGACCATGCAAATGTCAATTTTTGATAATTTCCCCATCTTTATTTCAGTTACATTTGTGACGATGTTTGGTACAATGTCTTTGATTGGTTGGATCGTGCCGAACTTGGACTAAAAATTGCACCGATCAGTGCCCGTTTCGATGGATTGGTCGGCAGAAATTTGAGGGGCATTCGCCGATGGACAATTGGACACATTGGATTTTGGCGGCGTTCCGTGCAAGACAGTCGAGCAGTTGTGTGGAAGCAAAGCAATGCAAACAGTAGTGTCATATTGGAGGAGTCGGCACTTTTGGACGTTCCGCCGCCGTCCAATTTGATCGGCTTTAGAAAAATTGAAATAAGGTAAAAATTGCGGAAAGAACTCCCATCCACCGATTTTGAAAGCCATACAAAGGCACTTGGATCAAACGCCGTCTTGCCCAAATACGGCAAGATCTCGTCTTCTCTAAATCGGACGGGATTTGATCATTTTTGGTCGAGATGGCATTTTTTGTTGCCATAATATTCTATGCTATTTTCCCTGTAAGAATTTTTCACAGCAATTTTAGGCATAATGTCAAAATTGGAATATAGCCCAATAATTCCTCACCATTTACAGTAATTTGTTTTAACCAAAAAAAATGACTGTCAGTCCATTATTTCAGTTACGTTGACAAAAATGTCATTGCATTTTTGCATCGAATTTGCCATCACTTCAACACCGTCGACATCACTTTAATGGTGCCGAATGTTTATAATGCTCGTTTCTGCTGGAGTCTAATTGCTAAACATTTATTGCCTCTCCTTGCACGACGACTCTACAAACTGACCTATTACTACAATTCTCCAACAATTCTCCGAGATTGTGCCAATCTCCGAGTGATTCATGCCGACGACTATAACTTTCCCGAAATGCCGGCCGACGATGGCGCGACGGCATCCGAAGGTCAAGCGATGGGAAAGTGGCTGCACACACCGCGCAGCGATGGACATCCAAAAGTGCTAAAATGTGGGGGATATAAGATTGCAACCAAACTGGAGGAATTTAAATTGGTAATTGAATTAAATTTTTTTCTTACTTGTGATTATGTCGCAAACTTTGGGTTTTCAAGTTCGCTGATTACGAGAATAAGATGGGGTTTTATAGATAACTCTGACAACACGATTTATGGATACATTTAATTTTTAATGATTATTATTCCGTTTGAAGGCATTTATTAATGCCGAATCGCCTGTCTATTACATCATTTGTGTGCATATCTACAAGCCGAATGTTGGCATTGAGCCGTTTGAATTCGAGAATGAGCGGACCCGGGAACGGATGACATTTGAAAAAACTGCTGGAATTAAAAAGTACGGCGAGTATTGGCTGCTGAAAAGGGGCCCAATTTGGTGGGGCAAAAGCGAATGGTCGGAAAGTGAACGTCGAGCAAAAGCATCCGTTGGCGATTTATCGGAGGAAATGAATTTGATTTATTGCGACGAAAATATTACTTCTGACGATGATATTTAGTTTTTGATTACAATTTTATTGTTTAGTTTTTCTTGTACTTGCCGATTTACACCAATTTGTCGCTTCCATTTCCCATCCAAATCTGCAAATTTAAAATTTCAAAAAAAATCATCCCTCGAGAGTAGTCTCTCCCCATTTTATTCGCATTCAATATGGTAGTAAGAATAGAAGCCTAACCGATGCTCATAAGTAGGGTTCAATGGGACCGGGGCGGGAAATCCCAGTTTTTTAGGTCTCCGTTTTTAAGTCCCGGTCGTTCCAGTCCCAGCGGGACCGGGACTAAATAGGCACTGGTAAGAATGGGGATTTGAGTGCAAAAGTTGAGAGGGAAAGTGGGGGAAAAGGGAATATTTAAATAATAATTCCGCCAGATGATAAGAAATGTCATTGGTCGAGTGGTTGTGTTGTATGTTTCAATGATATGGTTGGTGTGGGTTCGGATCCCGTGTTTTTTCATCAATTTTTATGACTTTAACCTTGAATTATTTCTGCAGGGAAATAAATGTTAAGTTTCTACTATATCTTTTCGACTTTTTAAATATTTTTTTGGCGTGAAAATAACTCCCTATAAAATTTAATTTTAAAATTTTAATTTATGAGTATTTATCGGTTATTTTAATAACAAATCTTCATAAGAAACCCAGCTAAATTCTCAAAATTTTCCCGGCGGGCCTATCTTCTTATTTTTGTGAGCCAAAGAAAATTCCTTTTTGGCTACAAAAATCTTTCAATTTTTGCCTTAAAAAGGAAAATAAGACGTGGAAGAGGACCTAATTTTGTTAACAAATCTAAATTTTATTTTTCTCAAGCCCCAAAGTGCTCAAAAAATTGTAGATGGTGAAAAATATGTCGCAAATGCCGATTTTGTTGAATTAAATGTGAGATAAGCCTCAAAACATCGTTTTAAAAAAATTGGCTTATTTTTGACCCCAAAAGCTTATTTTTAACCAGTGATTGGCTTATTTCAGAAAAATTTTGATGGCATCTCTGTTCTAGTGATACCGTATTTTCTCTAATTGAAGCACCCCTCCATTTGAAGCACCCTCTCCATTAGAAGCACCCCCTAGAGGAGGATCGAAAAATAGAAGCACCCCCTCCACTTGAAGCACCCCCAGAATAAAATTCAAATTTTGCTGACAAAAAACGCATCGCCAACTTGTTTTTGTGCAAAGTCTTTTTGCTATTTTTATGCCTGTAAAATCTCTAAATACATTACCTACCTACCTATAACAAAGCAATTAGGTACCTAGAATAAATTAGTGCTAAAATTTAGAATTAAAATGAGTGAATCTGATACTCATGAAACCCAAGTGAGCGAATGACCCGTGCCAAAGAAAATTCGTCGGGCCTTTTCCGTGAAGAAAAAACTTGAAGTGATTGAGTATTCTAAAAAAAAACTCTGTTCATTCGACTTCACGTTATTTCGTTTCGTAAAAACTGCCAACTTAGAGAGTCCGGATTAAGTTTTTGAGCTAAACTTTTTTTTACCCGACGAATTTTTTGAGTGACCATTCGTTGGAATTATAGATAGAAAAATTTTGTGAATAAAAAGAATTTTTCGATCGGAAAATAGAAACACCCTCTCCATTTGAAGCACCCCTTCCATTAAAAGCACCCCCTAGACGAGGATCGAAAAATAGAAGCAACGGTGCTTCAATTAGAGAAAATACAGTATTTTGTGTTAATTTTACTTAACAAATTAACGAAAAGTTTCAAAATTTTCCTATCGGCGCCTACCGGCACCGATAGGCCCCCTCCCCTTCTCTATTTTGCTTAGGATTTACCCCCCCCCCGCCCCGTTCTCTATTTTGCTTAGGATTTACCTATTCTACCCCTGTTTAATTTTATTTAAGTCCAAATACGATTTTTTATTGAAAATATTCTTTTTTAACAAAATCTGATCAATTTTTTTCAAAAAATTTTCGCTTCACATTAGTCCCGGTTTAGTCCCGGTCCCGGGTTTTCCAGTCCCGGCTAGTCCCGGTCCCGGTTTTTGTGAAAAGTCCCGGTCCCGCTGAACCCTACTTTCAACTAAAAATTGACGAAATTGAAGAATTTTGAGAAATTTTACATTGTATTTGGAAAATTTTATGTGCATATTTTTCAGTTTGACTCTTTTAATTCATTTTTGATAATTTTTTCATTTAGCCTTAACCATTATCATTATTTTTATTATTATAATTATTTTTTATGTCCGACCATCCGCGTGAAGCAGGGTGGCCATCTCAGTACATTAAAAAGGCGGCAAAAAGGCGGCGGCCAGGTCAAAAAGGCGGCAAATGCCGCCCAAAGGCGGTATTATGGCCACAGTGGCGTGAAGCGGAACGAAATTTAAAGCGAATGTGAGTGGTTTAAAAAAGGGAATAATATTCAAAAATTAAATCACCCTTTTTGGTATTTACGCTTATCTGTCAGGAGATTTTCACAAAAAAAATTGTTTCCTTTTATAATCTGTTCCAAAATTATAGGTTCAATTATATCCGAGCTTAATTTTTTGAAATTTCGATTCCCGGACCCGAATTCACAAAACTAGGCTTGGATTCACGATCAGTATTGACAGGATTTTTAGGTTTTACCTTTTTTTTGCGGCTTAATTATGATGCGAGAATCACAAAATAGCATTTCTCCGAGCAATTTTCGATTTAGAGCGACTTTTTAGCATCAAAAATTACCTAAAACTGGGCTTTCAAAAAATTCCTCTCCATATCCTAACAAATAAGCAAAATAGAGAAGGGGAGGGGGCCTATCGGTGCCGGTAGGCGCCGATGGGAAAATTTGAAACTTTTAGTGAATTTGTTAAGTAAAATTAACACAAAATACCGTATTTTCTCTAATTGAAGCGCCGGTGCTTCTATTTTTCGATCCTCGTCTAGGGGGTGCTTTTAATGGAAGGGGTGCTTCAAATGGAGGGGGTTTTTCTATTTTCCGATCGAAAAATTCTTTTTATTCATAAAATTTTTCTATAATTCCAACGAATGGTCACTCAAAAAATTCGTCGGGTATAAAAAAGTTTTAGCTCAAAAACTTAATCCGGACTCTCTAAGTTGGCAGTTTTTACGAAACGAAATAATGTGAAGTCGAATGAACATAGTTTTTTTTTAGAATACTCAATGCCGATAGGCGCCGCCGGGAAAAATTTGGAATAAAGTGACTGGATTTGTTAACAAAATTAGGTCCTCTTCTACTTCTTATTTTCCTTTTTAAGGCAAAAATTGAAAGATTTTTGTAGTCAAAAAGGAATTTTCTTTGGCTCACAAAAATAAGAAACAAAATAAGACCAAAAAGCAGAAATCGTTAAGAGGAATTGATCCGGCGGTGCTTTAGGCACCGCCGGGGAATTTTTTTTTGAATATTTTAGTGAATCTTGTTAAATTTTGTGTATAAATCGCTTCATAATACATTTATTTCAAAATTATCATACAAAATCGGAATTTCCCTTGGAATCCAAAAAATAAGCCAAAAATAAGCACAAATCTTATAAATAAGCACATTTGAAATTTGTAAGCTTTGGACCCTCAAAATAAGCCAAAAGCTTACAAATAAGCACAAATGGCATCTCTGAATTCCACTCGGCTTCACGCGGATGGTCGGACATAAATGAATCGGATCAATAGCAAAAAAAAACAATATTAAAGAAGCAAAAAGCTTTAAAATTAAATTAATTGAAAATGTCAAACTGCGTGATGAGCATCAAATTGGCGAGAACCGGGCGCGGCGGTGCCAATAGGCGCCGCCGGGGAAAATTTTGAAAAAAATAGTGACATTCGAAGGCAAAAAAGAAAAATTTTATTCATCGTTAACGCCTTACAACTCTCCCGTGGTCAGCCAGACTGACAACTAATTGTTGCCCTTAATCCAATCCTTGGAAGACATTCGCCGCCGCCTCTTTTTTGCCGTTTTCGGCTTTTCTCGGCACCTAAAGGGTATATGTAGGGAAACAGTTTATATCCCCTCTTTTGGAGCAATTTTTACTTTAAGAATTATATTTTTATTTTTTGGTTTTTAACTGTTAACTTGATGAAGATTTTCCGGTTATCGACTATGGGAGTTATATTTTTCCCAAATTTGCATTGTCCCTAAGTACATATTTTGCAATAGGGTCGGATTCCGGACCCTTTTTCGGCATCCAAAAAATTAACATATTTAGAAAGGTAAGGCAAAATTTTAAGAATTGTCAATTGATTCGGATTGTCCAGATCTTTTGGGGTCCGTAATTCCAGTTCTCGCCTTTTTAGAGGGGTCCGGACTTTCATTTTCGCCATCCGATTGGTACACACTCAAATTACATACTTTTTTTTTAATTTATTTAAACGATTGCCAAGAAATATTTATTTGCATGGGAAATTGTAGCCGACAAATAGGCATAAATCGGCAAGTGTCAAAAAATGGTTAAACAATAAAATTTTAATCGAATGCAATATTTTCGTCAAATGTAATATTTCCGTCGCAATAAATCACATTCATTTCCTTCGCTAAATCCCGTGCTTTTGCTCGACGTTCACTTTCCGCCCATTCGCTTTTGCCCCACCAAATTGGGCCCCTTTTGAGCAGCCAATAATATTCATAATCAACATCATCTTGAACAGCAGTTTTTTCAAGTGTTATCCGTTCTCGCGTTCGCTCATTCACAAATTCAAACGGCTCAATGCCATAATGACCCAAGATAAACACATAAATTATGTAACTGACAGGCGATTCGGCGTTAACAAATGCCTTCAAATGGATGATTATTACTTAATTATTAAAAGAGTAATTATCAGGAATGTGATCGGAAGCCCAAAAAAAGGCCGGAAATTTGAGTTTCTTTTTTTTATCAAACTTTGGCAAGCGTAAACACAATTTTATTCGTGCCAGCTAAATTGAAAACCCGAAGATTTTGAACTTTTTAGAGGGTGCGGCAAAAGTTACAAGCCAAAAATAAATTAATTAAATTACCATTTTTAATCCATCCAATTTAGTTGTAATCATCTCTACTAAGAATTCCAAGCATTTAAGCACTTTTGGACGTCCATCGCTGCGCGGTGTGTGCAGCCAATTGGCCATTGCTTGGCCATTGGATGCATCCGCGCCATCATCAGCAGGCATTTCGGGAAAATAGTCATAGTCGGCACGGATCACTCGGAGATTGGCACTGTCCCGCAGAATAGTTGAAGAGATGAGAGTTCGTAATTGAAAGAAAGGGTAAATTTTGTCCAATTGGTAGAGTCGTCGTGCAATAAGTGACCAAATAAATGTGATAAATTGTGGACATTCATCAAAATATGTAAAATAATATGGCAACTTTAAAGTGGTGTCCACGGTGTTGAAGAGATGACAAATCAGACGCAGAAATGCAATGACATTTTGGTCAACGTAACTAAAAGAATGGATGGACAGTAATTTTCTTGGCTTAAACAAATTACTGTAAAGGAGGCATGCTGATTAAATTTTTGCATTAAAAAATTTTTTTCGGGATTAATTCGAAAAAACCCGATACCCGAACCCGAAATTTTTCGAGTGCCCGACCCGAAACCCGAAACCACTAGGCTATTTAGAGAGGAATTAGACTAATTGATTTTTAATATATATTCCTTTCCCTTCTCAACATTTGCATTAAGATCTCCATTCTTAGACGAAACGAAAAATTTTGGTGGACAAAAACTAAACTCAAAAAGTGACGAAAAAAAGGGGACGAAACGAAATGTCGTGCAGCCCCAGGTAAGACGGCAATTGATCCGTGTGCCTTTGGGACTGACTTAAATTTGATGATGAGTTCAATTTTTTTACCGAATTTCCATTTTTTTGAATCCGATCAAATTGGACGGCGGCGGCACGTCCAAAAGTGCCGAATCCTCCAATAAGACGCCATTGTCAGCATTTCCGTCCTGCCATATAACTGATCGACTGTCGTCCAAGGATTTCCCAAATCCAATATGTCCAAGTGTCCATCGGCGGATGCCCCTCAAATGTCTGCCGACCAATCCATCGAAACGGGCACTGATCGGTGCAATTTTCAGTCCAAGTTGGGCACGCGAATTCCAATCAAAGACATTGTACCAAACATCGTCACAAATATAACTGAAATAACGATGGGGCTATTATTTAAAATTGACATTGTAGGGTCAAGAAACCCATCTATTTATCACGTTTGGACAATTTTTTCACTATTTATACGTGTTTTTTTTGATGTACTGAGACGGCAATCCTGATCTAATTTCCCTTTTTTAAGCCACTCACATTCTCTTTAAATTCCGCTCGGCTTCACGCGGATGGTCGGACATAAATGAATTGAAGCAGTAGCAAAAAAAAGGATTAAATTGAAGTCAAAAAGCTTTAAAAACGAATAAAATTGCGCGGGAACCAAAAACGGGCTGAATCGGGGCGCTGTGAAATGAAAAATGAATGGGACGGATGCGACAGATTTTGAGGGAATGAATTGGTCTTGTAAAACTAATCAATAAAATGTCTGACTGTTCGATGCGACAAATCGTGAAAATGGTCACATGCATTATGTATATTAATCAATAGAATGTCTGACCCATTCTTGCCTTTTCGGTTTTGCTCGTCTTCCTAAAACCGCTTGCAAATTATTAATGAATAACAGCAAATGTCGTAATATCAGCATGCAATAAAATGGAAAAAAACTGATAGCACAGGATGGTTTCGATCCATCGACCTCTGGGTTATGGGACCAGCACGCTTCCACTGCGCCACGGTGCTAACAGAAGACGTGGCCGTCTTCGGGCTCATTCTGTCCATGCAATCCTTCGAAGTCGCCCAAAGTCGAATCGACGCCGTCACCGACCCTCATCAATTGCACAATCGCTAAAATATATTGTAATTGTAGAAAGATTATATTCTTTGAGTGTCTAAATATCGGAGCAAAAAGCGGCTAAGTTGGGATGTCGTCATTGATTACGGACAGAGAAGTGCCGTTTTTTTTTTTTGCATTACCCGTGGCCCTATGCAAAAAACATTTTCTCTCAAAACTATTGGGACGAGGGGTGGTTTTGGATTTCCGAGCAATTTATCTAAGTCGGTACACATGTCCTACCCATCCGCCGTTCTCCTTGCCCCGGTTACCATTTTCCAGTGCCATTTCACACTTAAAGTCCTTTTTGATCTGAATTGTGAAAGGAGATAATAGCAACGAAATCCTCAATTTTAGCCTGTCTCAAACACTAAATTCCTCGAAGTTTTCATATTGCTGGGTCAGACATTTTATTGATTCAATACATTCTTTCATAATTTGTCGCATCCATCCATCCCATTCATTCGTTCCATTTCATATGTTAGCCGACTCGGCCCGTTTATTTGTTCCCGCATACATATTTTGACTCTTTTACTATTTTTAAAGCTTTTTATTTCAATTTAATCCTTTTTTTTGCAACTGAGTCAATTCATTTATGTCCGACCATCCGCGTGAAGCCGAGCGTAATTTAAAGCGAATGTGAGTGGCTTAAAAAAGGGAAAATATTCAAAAAAAATTGATTAAAAATGGGTTCTAGTACATTTTACACGTCCCATGGACTTTCCATGCTTCCCTTAAAAAAGTTTAACCGGGTTAAGGGATCAACATTGTGTGAGATGGATGACGGATAGGATATATCAGAATACCAAATTCTTATTTTAATATACTATCTTTAATAATTTAAGCTACATTTGTGACGATGTTTGGTACAATGTCTTCGCTTGGAATTCGCGTGCCGATCTTGGAATGAAAATTGCGCTGATCAGTGACCGATTTGACGGAATGGCGGACGGACATTTGGGTACCCGAAGATGGACAATTGGACACATTGGATTTCGACGATCAATGGACGACAGCCGAGCAGTTGTGTGGAAGGGCGGAAATGTGTACAGTGGCGTCTTATTGGAGGAGTCGGCACTTTTGGAGGTGCCGCC
>JAKKIK010001345.1:0-17112 GCA_024500135.1 Heterodera carotae | reverse complement strand
CATATTTTTCATTTTTATGTGCATATTTTGACATTTTTGGTGCATATTTTATGCGCATATTTTGCGATTTTATGTGCATATTTTTACACACCCTAGTGATCATTCGTTGGAATTATAGAGAAATTTTATAAGTAAAGAAATTTTGCGATCGAAAAATAGCCGCCCCCCTCCATTTGCCGCCCACCCCTCTAATTGGCGCCCACCCTGGAGGGGTATTGAAAAATAGCCGCCCATGGGCGGCTATTAGAGAAAATACGGTAGTAGGGTTGAAAGTAATCGGTTAACCGAACCGAAAACCAGCCTTTTTGGGTCAAAAACCGAAACCGAAAACCGGGGGTCCTAAAACCGGCCTAACCGAAAACCGGGGGGACCGGTTTTAGACCGATTACTTCAACCCTAATAAATACCAAATTCTTTCGTCGTAGTCGTCGTCGAGGCTGTAGTCATTCTGGTCGGATCCTTTTGCGCATTTTTAAAATTAGGTTGCGCTTGGGTAGAAGTTGCAGCACTTAGCCGGTATCGGTACCGATAGTACTTTACCAATACCGACAATGCCCTTTGTCCCGGTACAAAATACCGCAACCATTATCCGTTTATAAAAAGTGGTTGCACCTTATATGATTTTCTTCAGCTAATTACCGTCACAATCCGTTTTTATTTGACGCATGATTAGTCAAAGTCTCCGGTTTTGAACTTTTAGTGAGCCCAAGGATCGGTATCGGTCTCGAATTACCGTCACGGTACCGAGTCTAAGCTAATAAAATGACTAAACAAAAATCATTGTAATATTCTTCTCACCCAAAAAGAAATAAATATAAACAAAATATTTATCCAAATTAATTAACTCACAGTTTCCTCGCACTTTTTATAGCACTTCTAAATTTTCAAATTTATTTAATATTATATCAAAAAGTACGGTTCTGGAATTTTTGAAAATACCATTTTTAAAAAAGCAATCTTAAATTAAATAAAGACGCTCCTTAAATATGACACCTCTTTTGAGTGGGTTTATAAAAATAGAGTAACGAAACAAAAAAAGAAAGAATGGTTGGCCGGTCTCTGCTCTCTGTATGCATTCACAATTAAAGTTTAGACTAGGGTTGTTCACGGTCGGTTAACCGAACCGAAACCGAAACCGAAAACCGGGTTTTTTGGGCTAAAAACCGAAACCGAAAACCGGGGGTCGGAAAACCGGCCTAACCGAAAACCGGGGGTACCAAACCGACCGGTTTCGGTTTGAAAAATACACCCCTAAAGATAAGGGTTTTCTGAAGAAAATGTTACATGAGAACACAATTTGAGAAGAAGGAATGGGAAACATATTAATACCTAATTGACTTTTTGAATTGATAATCCCTTGTTTAGAATGATGGCCTAGTGGTTAGTGCCCTACTTTTGTTTGTGAATTTGCTTGGGTTCGAATCTTTGTTTTGAAATTATCTTTTGAGTTAATTTTTACTTTTAATACAATAAGGTAGCAAAACTTCTCTCGGGTTCAACTTTAAAAAAATTTTTGAGGCGAATTTTAAAAATTAAATCTTGAGATATAGGATTTTGAATTAAAAGCTTCCTTTATGCAATTTTGGGGCGAGTTTACTTAATAAAATTCACTTAGAATTGTCAAAATTTTCCTACCGGCACCGACAGGCTCCCTCTCCCATAACAATTCAAATTATTTGAGTCCAATGTCCAAAAAAATAGTAGCAGTGCCGACCCGACCCAAAACCCGATATTTTCTCAACCTGCGGCAACCCTGATTGGCACCGCTTTACCTCCGTTTTTTTTTGCTAATTTTTCTTAAGAACCCCTTGAAATTTTTCAAAATTTTCCAAGACCACCGAACCTGCTTTTTCTCACAAACTTTTCAAATTTTTTCCTTACCTTAGTCATACTCATAAAAAATTTAGTAAATTTTTATTTCTTTGTTTCTTTAGGCATCAATAATTTAATAAAAAAATTTTCCTATAAAATGGTACCAAAAAAATTTTTTTGGAAAACCGAAAAAACCGATAAACCGAAACCGAAAACCGGGGGTCGGCCAAAAACCGAAACCGAAAATCGGGGGTCGGAAAACCGGCCTAACCGAAAACCGGGACCCCCGGTTTAAAACCGGCCGTGAACAACCCTAGTTTAGACCCTAATTAATGGATAAGTCAGCTAATTCTGTCAACGATTCTTTCTAAAACCAAAATCATCGTTATTTTCTTCTCTCCCAAAAAATATAACAAAAATATCTGTTACAATTATTAACTCACTTCAAATTCCGGCTGGCAATTGTCATCGATGCACTTCTAAATTTCAATTTTACTTTTTAAAAAGCAATTTTAAATTAAACGCCCCCTGAATATGACACCCCTTTTGAGTGAGGTTGGAAAATAAAGTAACGAATCAAAAAAAGAAAAAAAGAAAGAATGGTTGGCCGGTCTCTGCTCTCTGTATGCATTCACAATTAAAGTTTAGACCCTAATTAATGGATACGTCAGCTAATTCTGTCAACGATTCTTTCTAAAACCAAAATCATCGAGTTCTTTTCTTTCCCAAAAAAATAACAAAAATATCTGTCTCAATTAATTAACTCACTCCAGTTTCCAGGCTGCACTTATGGCTGCACTCGCGCCAAGGTCTGGTCTCCTCGCACTTGTATAAGCACCGCTAAATTTTTAAATTTATTTAAGATTATATCAAAAAGTGCGGTTCTAGAATTCTTGAAAAAACCATTTTTTAAAAAGCAATCTTAACCAAAATTTAAACAAAAGTACCAAAAGGTTCAAAATCAATGCAGTGAGAGTGCAATGGAACAAAAATAGTAAAAATAAAAAAAGAATTTTTGGTATTTTCCCTATATATGAAGAATCTAGGCGTTTGAACGCGAAAAAAATCATAACTTTGTTTTTAGCGACTTACAAGCCAAGCATAAGGTGAGGCTTTTTGTTCATTTGGGTGAGCTCTATCTAATCACTAAAGGGTTTCCCCAAAAACCTAACGGTGTTCGAATTGTGATCGAAAAAGTGTCTAAAAAATGCACTTTTTGGCGACAAACTTTTTTTTGACGGCCTCTAACTATGCTTAAAATGGACGGAATTCTAAAAATAATAAGTTTCGTCCCATATACAAAGTCTCCCCTTTAAAATGATATATGAATTAAATGGTTAGTGCTTACAATCTCTGTCCCTCATGATGAATGTTCAGATCCTATCCATGTTTTCAATATTTTTCAAATTTTTTTTTGCTATTCACTGAATATGGAAAAGCATAGCTTCTTTTCCCATTTAATAATTTTTTACTGTCTGATGAGTTTTTATAATTTATTTTTTGGTGCGGAACGGAAAGGACGAGTGTGGAACCGGAGAAAGTGGACAGAGAGGGGGGGGGGGAGAGAGTGAGGAAGAGAGAGAGGAGGAAGGTGGGGGTGAAATGGAGAGAGGGGGAGGTGTTTGAGATGGAGGAGGAGTAAGGAAGCGGAATTAAGAGCGGAGGGAGAGAAAGGAAGAGGAGAGGATGAAGAAAGTAAAAACATGGAGTGTGGGAGGGAGAGAAAGGAAGACAGAGTAGAAAGGCGTTAGGGAGAAGAAGGTAGAGAGCGGATAGGGAAGAAGGGTATGAAAGAGGGGTGTGAGGGAGCGAGAGGGAGGGAGAGAGTGGGAGGGAGATGGGGAGAGAGAGGGAGGTAGAGGAAAGTAGAGAGGAAGGAGAGAGGAATGAAGAAAGAGAGGAGGGCGGGAGTGGGAGGGAGAGAGAGGGAGTGAGGCAGATGAGGGGGAGGGAGGGTGGTTGGGGTCGTTTTTGATTTCTGCCCGGGGTCGATTCGACCCCAGCATTTCAAAGGTGGAGCGACAAAAACCCGAATGTAGAATTGCAAGAGAGAGGGAAAGAGAGAGAGACAGAAAGAAAATGGAGAGAGAGACAGAGAGAGGGACAGAGAAAGAGACAGATAGGAAGAGAGATAGAGACAGAGAGAAAAAGACAGAGAGACTGAGACAGACAGACAGAGAGAGACAGACAGACAAAGACGGAGAGATAGAAAAGTGGAGAGGAGAGAGAGAGAATGAAGAGAGAGATACAGAGAGAGAGAGAGAAAGTGGGGAGGAGAGAGAGACAGAGAGAGATAGAAAAGTGGAGAGGAGAGAGAGAGAGAATGGAGAGAGAGAGACCGAGAGAGAGAGAATGGAGAGAGAGACAGAGAGAGGGACAGAGAAAGAGACAGAGAGAGACAGAGAGAGAGAGACAGAGAGACTGAGACAGACAGAGGGAGATAGAAAAGTGGAGAGAGAGAGAGACAGACAGAGAGAGTCAGACAGAGACGGAGAGATAGAAAAGTGGAGAGGAGAGAGAGAGAATGAAGAGAGAGATACAGAGAGAGAGAGAGAGAAAGTGGGGAGGAGAGAGAATTGAGAGAGAGAGAAAGAGAATATATAGGGAGAGAGAGAATGGAGAGAGAGATAATAGAGAGAGAGAGAGATAATGGAGAGAGAGACAGATATAGCGAGAGAGAGAGAGAGAGAGAGAGAGAAAGTGGGGGAGGAGAGAGAATGGAGAGAGAGAGAGAGACGGAGAGGGAGACCGACAGAGAGTGATAGAAAAGTGGAGAGGAGAGAAAGAATGGCGAGAGAGAGACAGATAGAGAGAGACAGAGATAGCGAGAGAGAGAGAGAGAAAGTGGGGGAGGAGAGAGAATGGAGAGAGAGAGAGAGAGAATGGAGAGAGAGAGAGAGAGAGAGAGAGAAAGAGAGCGAGAGAGAGAGACAGAGAGAGAGAATAGAGAGAAAGAGAATATAGAGAGAGAGAGAATAGAAAGAGAGAGAATGGATAGAGAGAGAGAATGGAGAGAGAGAGACAGAGCGAGGGACAGAGAAAGAGATAGACAGAAAGACAGAGAAAAAGAGAGAGACAGAGAGAGATAGAAAGGAGAGAGAGAATGAAGAGAGATATACAGAGAGAGAGAGAGAGAGAGAGAGAAAGTGGGGAGGAGAGAGAGAATGGAGAGAGAGAGAAAGTGGGGAGGAGAGAGAGAATGGAGAGAGAGAGAAAGAGAATATATAGGGAGAAAGAGAATGGAGAGAGAGATAATAGAGAGAGAGAGATAATGGAGAGAGAGACAGAGAGAGGGACAGAGAAATAGAGAGAGACAGAGAAAGAGAGAGAGAGACTGAGACAGACAGAGTGAGAGAGACAGAGAGGGAGACCGACAGAGAGAGATAGAAAAGTGGAGAGGAGAGAAACAATGGAGAGAGAGAGACAGATAGAGAGAGACAGAGAGAGAGAGAAAGTGGGGGAGGAGAGAGAGATTGGAGAGAGAGAGAGAGAATAGAGAGAGGGAGAGCGACAGAGAGAGAGAAAGTGGATAGACGAGTTAAATTATCTCTCTGCTAATAGTCAAAAAAGGATTTTTATGGTACCGCAGCTAAAGTTGGAATTCATTAATTACTGAATGTTGGTCTTCTGCCGATTGATTTTAATTTTTTGAATCGGTATTGAAATAGTACGGTATTTTGTCATTTATTCGGCCGAGACCATGATATGTGGTTGGCCGATTTACAATTAAAGTTTAGACCCTAATTAATGGATACGTCAGCTAATTCTGTCAACGATTCTTTCTAAAACCAAAATCATCGAGTTCTTTTCTTTCCCAAAAAAATATAACAACAAATATCTGTCTCAATTAATTAGGTAACTCACTCCATGTTTCAGCGCGCAAATGTCTTGTGCGCACTTCTTAATTTTCAATTTTTTTTAAATTATGTTAAAAAGTCCGGAATGGAATTATTGAGTACCGTTTTTTCCCCACTGCAAATGCCAGTGCACGTCTAAATTTTCAATTTATTTTAAATTATATCAAAGAAGTCCGGACTGGAATTATTGAGTACATATATTCAGAAATAAAGGAATAGTACCAAAGGGTTAAAAATCAAATTAGTGAGAGTGCACATCGAACAGAAATAGAGTAAAAATAGCATAGAATTTTGTCATTTTTAAAAAGTCAATAATTAAATTATCTCTCAGCTAATAGTAAAAAATGATTTTTATGGTACAGCTGCTAAAGTTGGAATTAATTCTTTGCAGAATCATTTCCCGTAAGATCAATTTTTGGGGTCTCAACATGAGCCCAATCTTCGGTACCGGTCTCGAGTTACCGTTCCGGTCAATGCTAAAAGAATAAGCCCAATTCATCTACTTATAAGTACGAGCCCCTATTTTAAGGTTGACCAGTAAAAGAAATAACTTGCTATGTACATGTCCTCGGCGGTGTCGGAGATGGTCATCAAAATGATTAAAATGACAAAAAGAATTTTTTGCATTTTCTAAAAAGAGTCCATAGATAATTCTCAGCTAATTAACAAAAAAGAATTGTGTTGGTATGGAACTGAAGCTATAAAATTGTTGGAGACTTCTTAGTGAATTTTAAACAATTGAAGAATTAAAAAAAAAATTTAATTTGGCATAAAACATTCGGCCAAAATTAGTACAATTTTTCGCTATCTATTTAGTGATACTTCGTTTGTACAACTCTTTTTGAGGATAATAAGCTAAAAAAAAATTTTTTAAAAAGATTTATTTCAAATCAGCAAATGACCTTTTTTTTGCTGATTGGGCTTAGACCAAGTCTCGATTTTATCGGGCTTTGTTCGGGGATTCGTTCGGGTTTGGATCGAAATCGGCTTTGATACTTGGTTGACTTCTGTTTTGATGTAATGGGAAGAGTGAAGTGATGGCAACAGCAGCTGAAACACTCAGTTCAGGCAGTTCAGGGAATGACTTTGATATGGTTATTAGTAGGGCTTCCAATTATATGCACATAAAATTGTAAAATATGCGCATAAAATATGCACCAAAAATGTCAAAATATTCACATAAAAAATGAAAAATATGCACATAAACCTCTAATTTCTAATAAATTTTTGATTTTTATTCGGCAAAAAAAAAGAGATTTTAGGGATTCATTTTCCAAAATTTAGGAAAATATGCTTTTTTAGGGGTGCATTTTTCAGAAATTTGGAAATCGACATTTTAGGGGTGCAATTTTTAAAAAATTGAAAAAATCGTTTTTTCAGGGGTTCAATTTTTAAAAAATTGTAAAAATGCCGAAATATGCACAAAACGCCGAAATATGCACAAATATGCAAATATGCACATAAATCGCGAAATATGCAAAATATGCATATGGATATCCATCCTAGAAGCTTCAAACCAAGCTAAAAAAATGTTTTTTCGTGCGTTTCAGGCCCATGCCATTCCAGGAAAAAAATATGCATGTGCATATAATTGGAAGCCCTAGTTATTAGATGGCTTATTTATGTCCAGCTAAAAACGGGCAGTAATATTTGCACTTTTAATGTTAGCCAAAATGGGTGAAGCGCAACGCATGATAATATGTTTAACTTTATTATTTATGTGCGTTCCTTTATGTACAATGCAGAGCTGTTCGGGATCCAAGGCCCGAAAACCCGCATTTTCCTGATTTTTGTAACGGTGTTTTAGTTCCGGGTTTCGGCGCCTTTTGGGCGACAAGGTCCAATTCAGAAGGCTATAAACAATTTACTAGGATTAGGCAAGATCAGTTAACCGAACCATCGAAAAAGGTTTTTTCGGCTTAAACCGAAATCGAAAACCAGGGTCTGAAAACCGGCCTAACCGAAAACCGAGGTCCCAAACCGACTGTTTCTGTTTCAAAAATACAAGCCTATAGAATGAGATTTTTGAACAATTGAAGAATTACTAAGAAACTTTGAATTTGGCATAAGAACATATGGCCAAAATGAATACAACTTTTCACTATCTATTTAGCGCTAGTTCGATTGTACAAATTCTGCTGTTGAAAAAAGTGCGACCTTTTATGTGGACGCACTATTAAATTCATTTAATGCAGGATTTCGATGGGACCTCTTTAACAAATATATGTTAGTCCGGGAAAGCCCAATTCCGATCAAAGCCTGAACTAATCTACCGAACTAAGCACGAACAAACCCAATAAATCAAGATCCGCTCTAAGCCTGACCACCAAACAAAAAAGGTCAGTTTTTTAGTGGTGGTCGACTCACATAGAAGGTAAGTGTTGGCTAGAGTTGGAAGCAGTCGGTTAATCGAAACGAAACCAGATTTTTTTGGGCCAAACCCCGAAAAAACCGAAATTCGAGGCGCGAAATCCCGGCTTAGACCGACATGTGGGGGGACCGGTTTAAAACCGACCTCGGCTAAGTCTAGCCAACCTACTGAATCGACCAACCACTAACAACTGACCTTCTTTTGTTTGCTGGTCGGGCTTAGACCGGATCTCGATTTTATCGGGCTTTGTTCGGGGATTAGTTCGGGTTTGGATCGGAATCGGGCTTTGACAGGCTTTGATTGGCTTTGGTCTGCTTTGATGTAATGGGAAGAGTGGAGTGATGGCGGCAGCAACAGCAGCTGAAACACGCAGTTCTGGCAATTCAGGGAATTATAGGGTTATGGATGGCTTATTTATTTCGGCCAAAAACGGGGAGGAGTAATAGTGCACTTTTAATGTTAGCCAATGGGTGAAGCCCAACGCATCGGATTTTTTATCCGATTTTTTTGAAATTAATTACCAATGCGGGGGCACGGGCAACGGAATGTGCAATCGGCTATTAGTCACCACATTTTATTAGTTTATTTTTCGCTGTCATTAATTTATTCGCTCTTATTTTCCCCTATTTGATAAATATTATGTAAATCAATGGCAAATGAATAATGAACAAAACCAAAATAAATAAATGCTATGGGAATTTTTATCTGAATGATCGAAAATAAATTTAAAATACTCAATAACTTAATTATTTATGTGCGCTTCCTTCATATAAAATGCAGAGCTGTTCGGGAGTCCCGGGCCCCGAAAACCGGCATTTTCCCGGATTTTTGGTCCCTGTGCCCGGGTTACGCCGCTTTTTTACACTATCCCCGACAAATTTGGTCAGGGATTTTTGTACCCTATTCCCGAAAATTTCTGTCCCCAATGGTCGGGACATACCTAGTTTGAAGTTTCGACATGGGTTTTGTAATGCTTATTTTTTGCGTATTTTAGCTTCTTTTTTTGCCTTAATGCATAGGCATTTGTGCCTATTTTCGTGTTTTTGGCAAGATTCCCTGACAAAAAAGCAATAAAATCGAAAAATGCACTCCTAAGAAACGGTTCTTTAGGCACAAATTAACAATTAAAAAGCAAAAATATTGGGTAATTGTTTTTTTAATACAAATTTATTGATTTATGGTTGACTTTTGTGCTTAGCTTTTCCACAATTTGAAGAAACATTGATCAAAATTATTAAGTTCTCCAACACAAGGCGATTGCTCAAAAATTCGACCTCCGATAAAATAAACCTTTGTTTGAGAACATAAGTGAATTTAATGAATTTGAAATTATAAGTTATACAAATGGTCAAATGGATAAGTAGAATATGAAAGAAAGTGGTCATTTGAGGAGAAAAACACTTAGTTAAATGATCTTGTAATCTGGTACGATAAGCATAAGAGTTCAAATTCTTGATTCGCTTCCATGTCACAGATCAACATTTAAAAAAACAATGTCGGATTCCAGTATCGAATCTTCGATAGTCGGATGGCATCGTCAGGACAAAGCACCGTTTCTGCCGAAGAATGGTTCAACACGATGGACAAAAATTTTTTCACAACCCTGAGTGTTTATTTTTTTGAACGCATTATTAATCGAAATATTGAAATTAAAAAAAAATTGGCAATTTTGAACGGGTCTTAAATTATGAAAACATCAAGCATTACGCAAGTAGTTAGGAGGACCTGTGGTCCGGGGGTACTGTATTAAAGGTATGCGAGTAGTTAGGGAAAAACTTTTTCACCGGTTACTGTAGTGACGTCATCCAAGCCAAAAGGTATTGGCTTGGTCTGGCGCTGAGATGGCCCAACCAATTGAGGGGTTTTGGCGGCGAGATGGCCCAGCCTATTGGCACGGTGCCCAGCCATTTGAGCGCCTGGATTTTCAGTACTCGATTTTTTCAATACCAAAGCCAAAACATATTGCGCGACTTTATGGTAATTTTTTTTGAATTTCAAACTTTTAATATTATTTAAAAAAAATTATTTTTAATTAATTTAATTCAAATAAATCACCCGACACTAAGGGAATTCGAACCTTGGCCTTGGGTCAGCGAATCTGTCACACAACCACTCGACCACTTGAACATTGGAGAAGTGGGCATTAATTTCTATGATAAATGCTTTAATGACGTCACTCCAGCCAAATTTTGTCCGGCTACTGTTGTGACGTCATCACCGGCGAGTTCAGACAACACCAACAACGTCGAAAAGCGGCTTTCGACTCGATGATAGTAGCTAATTTTTTTTAAAGGCGTCAATTTTCATTTCCAGTCGTTGTGTTGGATGAGTTGCGCAAAAGTACAACTAAATGGAACAGCAATTGCAAAAGCAAATGCAGTCAAACAAATTGCTCCGCGGACAGTTTCGGGCGCATGCTTCTTAAGAAAGAATTCAGCGCTGGACCAATATTTAAAAGGAGCGGGGAAGGCCAAATGCGCGCGCTAATATGCAAAAACGTCCGCCGCATGTTTGAATGCAGACTCCAAACATTGGTTAATTATGGTAATCGCAAATTTTTAGAATCTTCCTATTTTAAATTTAAAAACTGTTTCGAATGCATTAACAGTTCGTCAGCAGAAAAGTGATTGTGTTGACATTGGACAAAGGTGGCGACGGGCTTGCGGCGACGACAAATAACAACTCCAACTCTCCGAAAAATCTATCCATTTTGGGCATTTTTGCCGGACACGATGATCAGCAGAACCTAATACGGTTTGAAAGCGTTTTCAACCACTTGGTGAATTGCGCGAAGTGTCTTTTGTCATTGATGGCAGAGGATGAACGATTCACACTGTTGGCAGCCATGCACGCTCTGCGGATGATCTACCGACTTTCGCGCGCGAAAGTCCTCCTGTGCGATGATCTGAATGACCTTGAACGGTGGATCAAGTTTTTTTACAGAGAGTGGCTCCGTCTTCAGTCGCTTGTCCCTGCCCGCTACCCCGTCCGCCCAAAATTGCACATGCTTGCCGCCCATGCCCTAGGGCGGTATGCTCATCTTGGTGACTCGGAGAAGATCGTTGAAAAGTTGGCGCAGCATATGACGATGCTGAATGCACTGCATGATCGTGGAGTCGAAAAAATGCCGAACACGCCAAAGATTTGAACGTTTTGTTTTTAAATTGTTATTCCAATTTTTTTTTCTTTCTTTTCGTCATTTCCATTTTACAAAATTGATAAACCATTTTTTTCTTTGCTAATTGTCATTTTTCAATTAATGCCAGAAGTAACGAAATGAAGAAATTCATTGTTATCTTGAATTAGTGTAAAAATGGCGTAAAGTTTGGCTTCATTGAGAAATTTTTCGAAAAAACCTTAAAATATATATCAGCTTGGTGAAGCAACTAATTACATACCAAAATTGCAATGTTTTTAAATTTCAGAGTCTGAATTTGCAGTAAAAACGTAAAGCGAGTGGCGAACTTCATTTATCAAGTTCTAATGGCGGCAAAAAGGAATGAGGAAAAAAGGGTTTTGTCCAGAGATCCCATTTAGGTCTTATTTGTAAGACTTGGTCTTATTTTGAGGGTCGTAGTCTTACAAATTTTAAAAGGTCTTATTTGTAAGATTTGGTCTTATTTCAGCTCTTTGGTCTTATTTTTGTCTTATTTTTGGATTTCAAAGCAAAATTCCGATTGTTCATAGCAATTTTTGAAATAAAATATTTTTGAAGCGAATTTATACGCCAAATCTTAACAAAATTCACTAAAATATTCAAAAAATTTTCCCCGGCGGCGCCTATCGGCACCGCCTCTCCCCCCCACACACCCAAAAAAATAGTGTCTGAAGTAAAAATAAGACATGAAAAATCGAGCAAATGGACCAAATTCTCTTAAAAATTAAGTTAATTTTCTCAAAAATTTTCCCGGCGGTGCCTATCGGCACCGCCTCCCCCCCCCCCACTCCCCCACCAAAATAAATATTTATTTTTATTTTCAAGCCCCCAAATTGCTCTAAAAAAATAGTTGGCGGCGAGAAATACGTTGCAAATGCTGATTTTGTTGAATAAAAAGCGATATTAAGCCTCAAAAGACCGATCGAAAAAATGGTCTTATTTTTGACCCCAAAATCTTATTTTTGACCTGTGATTGTCTTATTTTGTGAAATTTTCGATGGGATCTCTGGTTTTGTCCTAGAAATTTAAAGATGAACATTTCACTTTTTCGTGTTTTTCTTGTATTCTAAGAAAAATTTCGATCGTGCAGACTTCTACAATTATATTTCACCCTTAATTTAGGAGTTTTATTTATTTTGAGTACGGCTACGGCCCAATATCCGTCCGAGTTACCAAGTTTTTGGCAATAATTTTTTTGTTTGTCATCCGATTTTGACAAACTTGGTAACATTCGAAAGCTCTACAGGTTTAAAAGCTACATGTAAGCAGAAGATAAGCGATTAAAAAAGGTCTAGAAAAGTTACGATTTATTAATTGCCAAAAACTAAGTTTTTGTGAATTTTATTTTGTAACTTTGTTGCCTTTTAATAAATCGCTTAGCTTCTGCTTACTCTTATCTTCTAAACATGTAGAGCTTTCGAACAATACCAAGTTTGTCAAAATCGGATGACAAACCAAAAAGTTGTGGTCCAAAAACATGGTCCGCGCCGAACCGGCCCGCGCCGAACTGACCCCGACCGTGCAAACGGCCCCAGGAAAAAAATAAACAAATTTATCGATTCCTTGGGAGCGTTACTGGGCCTTTTTTTCCCGGGGCCGTTTTTTCCAGAGCCGTTTCGCCAGGGCCTTTTTTTCCTGCTCCGCACCTATTGGCACACCGTCACGGTGGAACATAATTTCATGTGCTTTTAACCATAATTCTTTCGATTATGGTCAACTAATTCTTCAAAATTTTCACTGAGTACCTGCCCGACCCTAAAGACCGAATTTTTTTATTCCAACGCCCCTGAAATCCAAGGTCTGATTACGCCTGTTTTTTTAAAGGTTCTACCAGCGCACAGTGATATTTCAAATAAATACCAAGGTCAGCTTTTTAGCGCATTTTATAAAACGCTTTTTAGGGTATGAAATGAAAATTTAAATATTTTTTTTTGTTTGGCTGGGAGTGACTGGTGAAGTGGACTTAAAAATTCATATTTCTTCTCAAAATATGTGCAGGCACGTGGAATTATTTTTATACTTATTCTCGGATTTTTCCTGACTTTCTAAGCATTTTTTGAGGTTGTAAAAGGAAAATTAAATTTTTCATTTTTTGGTCCTGGGGCGGGTAGGGAGGGGAATATTGGGTGAAAGTGCAAAAAATCATAACTTAGCTAAAAATGCGCCGAATGAAACGTTTTAAAGCTTAATGGATGGATAAAAAGTAGTGCTCTTTTGTGCTATTTAAATGTAATTTCATTTTTGAAAATTCTAAAAGTTATGGCCGTTTCACCTTCCCGCTTTGTGCCTGGTGTGCAGACCGGAAGCAACAACGGCCTTGTCAGCATGATGACACAAAAAGGTCATGGGTGACCGGCTACACACATGTGGAGCTGAACAAGGCCCTTCAATTGGGCTACGTTGTCACCGACCTTTTTGAGGTTTTTATTTTATAAAAAAAAAACTAATTTTTTCAACAATTAAGGTGTGGCACTACGATGTGTGGGACAACACCCTGTTCAGCTCGTATGTCAACACATTTGTCGGGCTGAAAGTGTAGGCAAGCGGGTGGCCGGACGCATGTGACACCGAGGAACAACGTCGAGAATTCGTGGAGGATTTTCTGCGCACGGAGGGAATCCAACTCGATTCAACGAAGATGGCCACAAACCCAGGACTCCGGCTCATCGCAAAGACCCTGGCTAATTCCCTTTGGTAATTAAATTTATAAACTTTTAGGCACACATTTTAATTTTAGGGGAAAGTTGGCACAGCGCGTAGGCCATACCGAAATCCGGTACACGCGCACTCCAGCGGAATTCCATCGTCTGCTGGAGGATCCTACGCTGGACAAGCTGGACTTTGTCCACGTGTCCGAGCACATGGACCGATGCGTAGTCCGGAAGCGGCCTGAATTCGCCAAGGCTCCACCGACCAACTGCCTTCCGGTGGCCGTCTTCGTAACGTCGTACGCCCGACTCCACCTGTACAACTACATGGAGCAGGTTTTGGCGTTACCTGGAGCGGAGCTGCTCTACTGCGGTGAGACCATATTTTTTAAAATAATAAAAATAAAAAAGTTTAGACACGGACTCAATATACTACGTCAACAAGATGGGTGGTCCTTGTGTGCAGGAGGGAGAGGCACTGGGGCAGATGAAGCGGGAGCATACCGACAGGCGCATCGTCGAGTTTGTCGCCGGAGGCCCCAAGAACTACGGCATCCGGCACGTTGCCAAGCCAAGTGGAGAAGACAAAAGAGCCTGCCTCAAAATCCGCAGCTTTCACCTCTCCTATGCCACGCAGCAGTTGCTCAACTTTGAGTCGATGAAGGAGCTCACACTGACAACGTACAACATTGACGGACCCATGTGAACTCGTCCATTTTTTATTTTAATAATTTAAAATTTTAGCGATGACGTCATCGACAACGACGACCTGTATGTGTACGGCGCAGAAGAACATCGTGCCATCCGTGTGGCCTTCCCACAAATTGGGCGCAACATACAGGCGGATTTGTTCACCGAAGAGGCCCTAATGATCATCTGAAAATTATTCTTTGATCACAATACTGAGCACTTCAAGGGGAAAAAATGTTTTGTGATCTCCTCTCCCGAATTCAACGACGCATGGCAGATTGGGGTGGCGCAAGCGGATGCCCTGTTTGATGTAGTAGTGGATACGGACCTTAAAAATTTAGTCTTAAAAAAATATATATGTGAAAAATAATTACCGTGATGCCCAAGTAGCCGCGATAGGCCGGCGCCGAGTGAGCATCGAGAATGGAAAGGTTATTGCAGCGCACTAGGAAATTTTGTAGGTGCGGACGTAAATGGGCGGTACGCAGCTGAGCAGTGCGCAAATATTCCACAATTGACCGACGGTGCTCCAGCGTTTTGAGCAAAACTTTTTTTTTACGACATAAAAAAACCTGGTTTTCCTCAACTTTTCGCTTCTGCTCTTCGTCAACAAGACGAATCCAGCTGGTTTCCTCTTCGTCCTTGGGCTGGGTGTTTTCCTTGTCACCCTGGTCCATTTCCGGATAGGCGTTGTTAATCCAGTCGGTAGCAAGAATTATATCCACTTTTAATTCTAAACAACAAAAGCAAGTGTATATATACAAGTTCATAAACGGATTAACAAAAAAAAATGGACTCGTTCCAATCAATTGATTATGTAAATATGCAATTTCGTCACCCGTTCACAATGATTGTCTCTGGGAGTACGGGGAGTGGGAAATCTGAATGGATCATGAGATTTTTACGCCAGACAGAGAAAATGATCTCTACGCAAATTGATCGTGTCTTTTATTGCTACGGGGAATTGAACTCAAACGTGTTAAATATGCAAAGAGAAGGTAAAATTGGCCACGTGCCCGTGATCGTGCACAACGGTGTAGCGCCGGAGGGACAAATACGAGAGCGTGCGAAGCGCGAAAAAATGTTGTTGGTTTTGGATGATTTGCTGGTGGGGATGAGTCAACAATATTTGGACATGCTTTTCACACGCGGGTCACACAATTGGGGCGTTAGCGTTATCTTAGTGACGCAACATCTGTTCAACAAAGAGCTACGTGTGGCGCGCAGCAATTCCCATTATTTGGTTTTGATGAGGAATCTGGCCGGTGAATTACAAATCCGGACTCTCGCATCGCATTTGTTTCCATCCAGGACCGCCTACTTTATGGAGACCTACCGGGACGCAAGTGCAAAGAATTTTGGGTACCTACTGGTGGACATGCACCCCGAAAGTCCGGAAGCGCTTCGTCTGAGACCAAATATATATGCTGAAAGCCCGACCGTTTATCTTCCAAAATGAGTGTTTCCAGTTTAGTTGCCAAAAAATGTCAGGTCCCGGCACTTTTTTGTCGACTCGGAAAGCATAAATCAACCGCAATCGCAGCGCGCGGCGTGTCGCCGTTGTTGCATTCACGAACAAAGTCTGCACGTATTTCCTTGCTGCGATAACGATTTGACGGGTTTGTGATGCTTTGAAATAGTAATTTTATGGTTGAAATGCTGGTTACCACGTTCTAAACAAATTGGTAAAATATTTATTGTCAGTGCCCGAAAGCGTTGTTAATAATAATAATTATTAAATGATTTTGCAAAATTAATAAATGTTGCAAAATTAGATTTCAATAAAAAAAACTTCCGTAATGCTGATGATAAATATTTTTACCGTAAGATAGTGCATGTAACTGCACTCTAGCAGTAACTCGTGTAATTGTGTCTCTATCGCCCGTTGCACTTCATGAAACCGATGAGTTGTCAAACTATGCAGTTCAGACAGGGCTTTATATTCGTCCGATTCTGGCTTAAATTTAAAAAAGTACATTTCTTTAGTGTTTTTATTCGGGATTGAAGATTTTCTAGAGACCCTGGAAATTTCAAGACTTAAAATGTCACTGGTTTAAAAATGTGCTTACGCGCACGACTTTCTCCACTCCGGCCATCACCAGTGATCCGACAGGCGTAAGCAGTTTGATGAACGCACCGAGCTTAGGTGACATTTTTTGCATCGTCACTGCCAGATCAGTGCTGGCCGCAGTGAGCTGTCCAAATAATTCGGCCAATTTTTTTATGTCGACGAAATCTTAATATATACGGGAATAAGCACTTTATGAATAAATTGTTAATTGCTTTTTTTAATCAACCGGTTTTTAAATTGGTTATTGTGATGAATAGATCATGGATTAATCGATTATTTCAATTGAAAAACCGGGGGGGGGGTTGGTATCTTCTATAACTTAAACAAGTTTTTTTCGAACTTACAATGTCCGGCATCCGACACTGTTGCGAATAAGAGAATGAAAATGAAGATTTTCATCTTTATAAATGTAATTGGATGAATTAAAATTATTAATTTTTTCATCATTATTAGTTTCGCGAAATATGATTTCTTGCAACATCATTACTAATGTGATCAAATTTGCA
>JAKKIK010001344.1:0-17114 GCA_024500135.1 Heterodera carotae | reverse complement strand
AAGTTGCGACGGTCAACTTCGACATCGAAACAGCCAACAACAACTGATGGATAATATAAATTATTGAAAAATGTATTAAATTATTTTTGAAATTTAAATTAAGTGTCCATTTCTTTCCATCACTGACTTCTTGACCGATTGCTTAGAGTTTTAAGCGCGGACTTCATACTGTCGGTGTTCGACTGCATCTGATGTTGAAAAACAATGGTCACATTAGACACATTAAGCAACGAAGTGAAGCTTTGCTGAACATAATTGCAAACCCTAAAATTAAAAAAAACATTTCGAATATTTATTTTTCAATTTTTATTAATACATTCGCTCATAGTCCGTGGCATATATGAAGGAAACTTCGGTCCAATTGAATTGCACCAGCACATTTTGAATGGCCATCGTCAACCTTAACAAAACAATTTGTCTTAGATTCCATGTATTTTTGTGTTCAACACCTAGAGCTTTGATTAATTCCAGACTTGTATCTTAAATTGGCATGCTAAGAAAAAAAAATTTAGGCCGCCCCAAAACATCCCCGGCGGAGGCGGCGTCTCAAAATGAAACGTGTCACGTGGTAGAGAAATCATTTAATTTATGTACAAATTCCTACTGACATGTTCGCGTTTACATTCACATTGTTCACTGTCGGGAAAATGGTTGTGTTGAAGAGTGCGGGAGACGCAGTGGCACCCCATAAATAGAGCGGAATGTTGTAGAATGAGGCCACATATCCGGCGGCAATGGCACCTTTTTGAAATTTCGAAAGATTGGCAAAATGACCTTAAAATGTTACTTACTGGTAACACAAGGTGGTCCAATCAAAACATCAACATTTTCGTACAGAATCAGCTGAGTTGCGTATCCAACGGCACGAGGCTGGTAACAGTCGCACATTCGCCATGTGTAACTGAAATTGCGAAAAGGGCAAAATAGACAAGACGATGACCGACAGAATGATCGTTAGTTATGGCATTTTATTGAATTTTTTAAATCTTCAAATCTTTACGTAAAATTGATGTTGTCGATAAGGTGTTCCTGCCTCGCCCGTTCGAGTGCCAAAGTGATTGCGGGCGCTGATTGGCCAAATCCAAAAAGCATTCGCAACCGTTGGCTACTATTGGCAAAAAGGAGACCAATTTTCAGTTGAACGGGCGCTAACGACCCTCCGATCGACGGAAATGAAGAGTTGTTGACCGGACTGATCAGAGGCGGCACCGACAAAGATGTGCTGTTACTGCCGTTGATGGATTGATGCCGAGACGGAACGAACATGAGGAAGAGGAGGAACAAAAGGACGGAAGACAAAAGCGGGAAGAGGGAAAAGAACGGCGGCGAGAACGGCATTTGCACTTTTGAGGGGCGAACAATTTGGCACGGAAAAATTCGAAGTGAAAAAAATGTGAAGCGATGGCGGAAAGCAAAGTACAGATGAAACCCATAAAATGTTCCGATGAAATAATTGAAGCGTCGTTTTTGGCAATCACTCGAATCCCTTTAAATTAATTTCAAAAACTAATTTTTGAATTTTGTTGTTGAAAGGATTCCGCGCACTCATCAGCTTAGACATTTACAAGTAATCAAAGTGAATCCAAAATTTTAAGCGTGTTATTTGCTCAAATGACTAAATTCTAAACATTTAAACTTAAAAAAAGTCAAGCCCTATTGGGTTTAATAAAATTGACAATTGGTAAAGAGTAAAAAGGGAGGTCAGGCTCCAAACAGAGTCATATGTAAATAGGTCTCTGATTTTATATTTTAACATTTTTTAAGCTTCTGGTTTAGCATTTTTGAAAATTACATAAAATGCATCTAAAAATGATACCAAAGGTTTCACATTATAAATTTTATTGCAAGATTTTTTAAAGGAAATTTATTATATTTAAATCCAGAATTATAAATGGCGTACACAATTCTTAAAGCGATTAGCCAGTTGATAAGTTTAGACGATTCAGCAAGCAGGCAGAAAAAAAGTTCATTTTTCGATTATTAGTTTTTAAAAAATTTTTTTTTTGTTTTTCGAAAAATCACACAGATGACGTAACTCAAATTAGTTTTTCATAAATTCCACGAATGACGGATTGCTTTTCGTTGATGCTCATCATCATCACCATTGGGGTAATAATTGAACACAATAATTGTTACTAAAATTCTTAGTCAGTTTGATTTTGAATCCAGAAAAAAAGACAAAACTTAAAAAAAGGTGCACCAATTTTTAATTCCATTATTTGTCATAAAAATGTTTATTTTTGTAAATTTTAGATTATGGCTACGGCGCTTGGGGCGGAGGTTGGAGCGATGGATGTGCTGGGGCTGGGGTAAAAAATAAAACCCCTATCATCAAGGATTTACAATAAAATATAATTGTATAAATAATTTTTTATTTGTTCTGTTTTTTAAAAATAAATGATTTATCAATTTATTTTGTCTGTCGGAATTGACATATAAAATTCCCTTTTCTCCAATTTCCCTCTCAACTTTTGCACTCAAATCCCTATTATTACCAGTGCATGTTTAGTCCCGGTTAGTCCCGGTCCCGCCGGGTCCGGAACGACCGGGACTTTTTTTCCGTCCCTGAATTTTTCCGTTCTTTGAACAAGACTTTTTTCCACCTGTGTACATATTACCTACTTTAACTTTCTATTAAGCCTTTATTTTACGTTATGCATTGGAATAATAATATTATTCCAATCAATACCAATGCTTTGTAATATTTGTGTGACAAGAATAGATTTTACAATAGGTAATATGTATAGGTAGCTATTATATTCCTATTCAAAATTATGAACACATTTTATATATTTTATTTTGTATAATTTCTATTTAATTTATATTAGCTTCTTGTAAAGCTTATGAAAAAGATAATAATGAATTATTTTCATCCATTTTCAAATTCAAACAAATTTCATTTATTGTATTTATTGTAGATGAATTTTCTTGCAAAAATAGTTGCCTTAATTGTTACTTGTTTACTAATCAGCAGCTCAGCATCATCATTTTTCATTGAAGAATATTCGCCTGAAAAAGAAATTCTCGTAAAAAAAAGACTTTTCCATATGGCACAGGTAGAATAAATAAAAACAAATTTGTACAAATATTTGTTAGTGTTTTATGGCAAATGCCGCCAATTTTGGTCAAATTTTGCACAGATTGAACCGCCCGCGACTTATCAAATTGTTTTTTGGAGCCGCCTTATGAGAGTGTTCACCGAACCGTCGGTTGAACAATTTTGTCACCAATTATTTGCTTATAGACCAATGAAACGGGGCGAACAAACTTACAAAATGATCACTCGGTTATTTAAAGCACCGATGATGAGAAATGTACAGCAAATATACAGTCGTTGTTTTGGTCATTTACATGTGATTTTGACGAATGAAAAGGGACAATTTTTGTTAAAACGAATACCAAAGCAGCGAAAAGTGCCGCCAAAGTCACAACGGTCGGCATCAATTGTGAGGTGAAATTTTATTTATTGTTAAAAACACAAATATTATGGATTTATTCTGTGCAATTTTTGTGATCTAAAAGGTCCGGTCCAATTCGGTACAAAATTCATTTTTATTCTATTTCAAATAATGAAAACTCAAAAAATCCGAAAAAGGGCTTATAAAATTTTGGCGATCATTTTGCCAAATTTGAATTTCTGAGGGAGTGCTTCGAATGGAGACTGGTCTTCTATTTTTCACTCTGTTTCTGAGGTGTGCTTCAATTGGAGAGTGTGTTTCTATTAGAGACGTACGGTACTGGGCTAACTAAAACTAGACGAGAAAACTCCAGCAGTTTGAAAAAGCAAGACGACATATCCATTCCTTTGATATTTACTAGTGTTGTGGCCGAAGTTTCGGTTTCGGTTTTTTTCGGCTTTTTTGGGCTTTGAAATTTCGGGTTTCTGAGTCTGAATTTCGGTTTCGGATTTCGGGTTTTTTCACTCTCGCCGCGTCACTAATATTTATCCCCTTTTACTCACAATCGGTTTAAGAAGTGACTCGTTGAATTTGTTCGGCAAATCTTTTGAAGACCTTATGAAATGTTTTGGCCTGCACAAAGAGGAGGAGGAGTGTGAAAAGGATGAAGAAGAAGATTGCTCTTCTTCTGCTGATGTTGAAAGTGACGACGAGTCGGAAGAAAATGGCATTTATTTGAATGAATTTGGAGTAGAAACTTCGGCCACCGGACACTACTATTACGGGACAACGATTGGTGGCGGAGATGATGCGCAATATTACAATTTGAGCATTCTTCCCATACAAACAAATGGGGTAAATACATATGTACCATTTGAGAAATAAATCGGGAAATCAAACGGGAAAAACAGGGAATGTCGGTAGAAAAGCCGGGACTAGTCCGGTTCCCATGCTACCTAATTAAAACTTATAAAAGATTTCCTATAAATATTACTTGAAATATTCTCACAAATTAATAATTTTGACAATTCTCCGGGGTTCAGTTCTGGGTCTGGTTAAACTAACCTGTCTCGTAGATGCAAAGTTTAAATGGACATGCGTTTTTACATACGGTCGTTTTTGGTCATGTTTTAGGCCGATTCAGTCAAAAAAAAAATTAATTAAATTTTAGCGAGGATTGGTGTCCGACAAAGAGCCGTTTGGTGCTGAACAACGGCAAGCAACAAACGTTCACTGGACTTGTTTTAAAAGAAAATATTGTTTGCCATCCTTTTCCGATGATCTCGAACAAAAATGCATTATTGATTACCATAATTTGAATGAACGAAACGAATATGTGAAAAGCTTGATGAAACAATGGCTGTTTGCTAAGGACAGCAATAATTCGTTGATGCCGACTAAAGACGCCGCTAAGGACAGCAATAATTCGTTGATGCCGACTAAAGACGCCGCTAAGGACAGCAATAATTCGTTGATGCCGACTAAAGACGCCTTTTTCATTGCGGCTTATGGACGACTTTTGGTCAACGAAATTAAGTCGAAGCGTGAAGAAAAAAGCGAATTGAATTCATTAGTAAAATAATTTATATTTTTAAATTACCGTACTTCCACAAAAACATAACTCTCTCTCCCGCTACCCACCGAATTGGAGCCACCACCCTGAAATTAAAAGCAAAATTTTCATTATTGAATTTGGTCGAGTTGTTAAAAAAATGATGAGTTAATTATTCGCACTTAAAATGTACCTTATCTGTCAGTTTCGCGGCTACCGGTCCGATTGTCGGCTGCAGTATAACTTGCTTCAAACTTAACTGATTTGGTCGACCAAAAAACGTTTTTTTCGACAAAGCGTAAAAAAATTATAGCCAATAAACAGAAAAACCAAAAATGGCCAATTTTTGTCCCTTTTTGGACAGAGCTTTTTTGAAATGCTGTCAATCGCTAAGCTTGTGCTTAATAATATCTGGACCTAAACACGCTGCTTCTATTGGTACTAATTCACTCGATATTGGTCGAGACAAAAAAAGTTACGAGCTGGTCGACACTCGGACCGGAAGCGAGTTTCGCTACCCGTTCCGAAAAAAGGGCTTCTTTGAGAGAGAGCTTTCAATCGCTAAATGTTTATCTGTGAGCTAATTAGAGACGTTTCGATTTGTATCAATCTGCTGACCGTTATTGGCCAGGACAAAAAATTAACAAAATTAATTCTTTATTTTCCCTTTTCATGACGTGAATTTGCTTGTAATATTTTGGACTCAGCTGAATATAGCGCAACAGAATTGCGTTCTGTCCGGACGCATTCGCTTATTTGCCGACCCAAATGTGTTGGAAGAATTTTGTGCATTGAATCGCCAATTTCTGCTCGATTTTTTGTACGAGGAAAATACCATTTTGATGGAGAATGACTTTTGCAAAAATTGGAAACAAATTTCACAAAATTTGGACAACGACAAAATCATCGATGCTTTTCATGGATGGTTGGACGGCAGAAAAAGTATAAATAAGCATTGCGATTAAAAGATTTTACAAAATCATTCTTAAATTTTTCAACTTATTTAGCATCTTTTTAAATTTTTATTAAATTTCCATCCTTAAGAAAATCCACCAGCCATTAAAGAAAAAACGGAATTGAGTTCGACCCAAAAAGCAATTTCAGCCGAAATTTTTGACAAAAATGACAGTAGCAGACCATCGAAAAGTTGCAAAATAATAATGCCACGACCAATCAGTGAAAGCGAGCAACAAAGTTTCTCTGATCAATCATTAAACAAAAAGAAGCCAACAGCAGAAGCAGATCGAGCAACTTCAGCATCCGAAACACCTGCCAAATCAATGACAACGAAAAGCACTGATTATGACCAGGACAGCAGAGGTTTAGCAGTAAAGAGCAGTGACAAAGCGTCAAATTCGACATTAAGCAGTGATAAGCTCTCAAGTAGTGGTAAAGCGTCCAATGCAGCAACAAGCAGTGACAAAATTTTAAATTCAGTACAAAGCACTAACAAAGCGTCAAATACAAAAGAAAACATTAAACAAACATCAAATTCGCCAATAAACAGTGTCAAAGTGTCAAACCCGACATTAAGTAGCAAAGCGTCAAATGCGGAACCAAGCAGAGACAAAGTGCTTAATGCAGCACAAAGCACTAACAAATCGTCAGATGTGGAACAAAACAATGACAAAGCTTCAAATGCGGCACCAAGCAGTGACAAAAATGTAGCACAAAGCACTTCACCACAACACAGCGACAAAGTGTCGAATTCAGTACAAACTAGTAATCAAACATTAAAGTCACTACTACACAGTGACAAACCGACAAATTTAGTACATAACAGTGACAAAGCATCAAATTCAGTACAAACTAGTAATCAAACATCAAAGTCACTACTACACAGTGACAAACCGACAAATTTGGTACATAACAGTGACAAAGCATCAAATTCAAACCCAAGCATTGACAAATCTTCTAAAGGATCGTTCAAAGTTGATGACATTAAATTTGCAGATGTGCAATCGCCGTCTGTGGGAGGCAGCAAAAGCTGTAAAGCAAAGGATGTCGAGAAAGAGCAATTAATGATGACATCCGTGGAGTGTGAACTTCCGCCAAGTTTGCATAATTATTCGGGAGATTTGAATGCATTTGTGACCATTTTGTACTCACTCGGCTTAACCACCCACCAGCACATGACGTTGGAGCAGGGCAACCGAATTCGCATTTCCTTCTTCGCCCTTAGCCAAGACGAAAGGGCATGGGCCGAATTGGAGAAGCCGTTGGACAGTGCGCAAATGCGACTTGTCTCGCAAACGGCATTGACGCTGCGCGTGCGGGAAAATGGACAGTACACATTGGACGTCGCAAAAATTATGCGCAGTCGCAACTTCTCGCGAATCGCAGCAGTCGCAAGGGAACTTATGTGCAACATTTTTGACCCGAAAGATGGTAATAATTAGTAGGGCTGCTCGGTAGTACCGATACCGAGTACCGAGTCGGTAAAAGTACCGGGTTTTTTGGGTACCGACCACTCGGTACTTTTTTACACCCCTAATGATGGGATTTTGGTCAGGAATTAATAGTTGTCAATGGAAAATCTTTGGTTCCCAAAAAAATTTTCAAAACAAATTATTATCGAAACGATTGGAATATGGAAAAATGATTTAAATTAATAATATTTTATTATTTTGTTCCTTTTAATGTTATGTTGGCCGAGTGGTTAGTTCTATATTTTTCAATATGAAATGGTTTGGGATCTAACCTCTCTCTAGTAAAAATATTTAATATCCTTTTAAATTTATAAATTAACAATCAAATTTTTTCTACGTTTTAAATATTTTTAAAGCGATTTTATATGCAAAATCTTAACAAGATTCACTTAAATATTCAAAAAGTTTCCCAGCGGTGCATAAAGCACCGTCCGGATCAATTCCTCTTAACGATTTCTGCTTTTTGCTTATTTTGTGTCTTATTTTTGTGAAGCCAAAGAAAATTCCGATTTTGGCTTCAAAATTTTTCAATTTTTGCATTCAAAAATGAAAATTTCTTTTTTCAAGTCCTCAAATTGCTCAAAAAAAATGCTGGCGGTGAGAAATATATCGCTAATGCCGAAAATTGCATTAAAAAAAGCGAGATTAAGCCTCAAAACAATGTTTTAGAAAAGTTCTTATTTTGGACCCCAAAATCTTATTTTTGACCTCTGATGTTCTTATTTCAAGAAATTTTCGATGCGACCCCTGATTTAAACAGCATTTAATACTATTTTGTAAACTCCAAAATACCCTTTTTTAGCGGTTTGAGAAAAATTTTAGTGCTTTTTTGACGTTTTTACTGAAAGTACCGATACCGAGTACCGAGTCGGTAAAAGTACCGGGTTTTTTGGGTACCGGTACCGGAACCGAGTACCGGGGTCGAATACCGGAACCGGGACCGAGTACCGGGGTCGAATACCGGAACCGAGACCGAGTTGCGGGTACCGGGAAATTTCTGGTACCGAGCAGCCCTAATAATTAGCATGGTTTGACTCATAAGTATGGCCAAGACCGTGAACTTGGGCGTTCAGAGTGTCCGTAGATGCAACAAGTTACCAAATAAAATTCACAAAAACTATTACTTTTTGGCATTTAATAAATCATAACTTTTTCGAGATTTGTTCTCTCTTAGCTTTTGTTTACTATAGCTTATAACCATATAGATCTTACTAATCCCTATTTTTAACCCCCCCCCCCCGAAACCGAAAAAAATGGGAAACTTGCTTTTTCCTCATTTGTCAGCAAAAGAAAATTTTTTTTCCGAATTTCCGCCCCACCGAAACCAAAAATTAACCAAAATTTCAAAAATTTTTCCCGATCCCCCCCCTCCCGAAATTTTTTCTGGCTACGGGCTTGGGCCTACGCCAAAACAACCCGTTCCGTGTTCGGGGGGGGGGGGATTCAAGGATTCTATCGGGTTCTAATGGACAGGGTTTGATGTATTACATAGAGAACCTAGAGAAAATACGGCAAATATTGATTTCTTAAATTTTCTCAGAGAACGGCAATTTGGTGAATGAATATTTGAGTCGATTTTTGAAGCAAATTGCCCAATTGAATCGTTGGAAAACATTCTCGAGAATGGACGCTAAGCTTTTCGATGCAATTGGCCATTTGTTTTTAGAAGCTCGAAGAAATCGAATAAAAAACACTACCTTTTTTGAACTATTTGCTTGGACGACAAAAATTTGCAAGCATTTGCGCCCAATTTTAGCAGCGCCGAATGAAAATGAGAACATATTCGTCAGCTCAGATTGGGAAGAAATTTGTCTCGATTAATAGAATCTTAAAGAACGTAGCAAAAAGGGTTGCTCTTTTTTTTCGGTTAAAAGTTGTAAAGGCAAAAAAATGGAAACTTTTGTTGGTAGGTTTCTTGGGTTAAAAAAGCGAACCCCGAAAAAAACCGACCAAGCAGATCTTTTTACCTATATGTACATATGTATGTTAATGACACATGCCTGTTTGTTGAGTATCTTTTGCATAAAAGAAATTTATCATTCTTTAAGAACAGTAGGTAGCAGGGGTGTGCCAAATCGTAATCGGAAACGCATTTAATCGGATTTTGGGCCATAATCGGAATCGGAAAATCGTAATCGGAAACGCATTTAATCGGATTTTGGGCCATAATCGGAATCGGAAAATCGTAATCGGAAACGCATTTAATCGGATTTTGGGCCATAATCGGAATCGGAAAATCGTAATCGGATTTGCCTCGAAATCCGATTAATACATCCCTAAGAATTGACCTTTTGAAGGACTTTTTAGCGAAAATACCAATGAAATATAAAAAATATGATTTATAATTCCGCCAACCAAAAGAAATTGTCAATGGCCGAGTGCTTTATGATATATATTTCACTGGTCTGTTTGGTGTCGGTTCGAATCCCGCGATTGTAAAATCATTTTATACTTTATCTTCATTTTTTTATTCAGGGAAATAGATATTAAATTTCTCTCATATCTTTTTGATTTTTTGAAAGTATTTTTTGGACTCAAAAAGCCATTATAAATTTTCCGGTTCAGGTTTCGTCATTAACTTGCAGTGCATTTCCAACTTAAAATGAAATTTTAAGGAGTTTTGAATGTTTTAATGCAATTTTGTGTTAATTTTACTTAGTAATTCGCTAAAAATGTCAAAATTTTCCCATCGGCACCGATGGGCGCCCTATGCTACAAACTTTAAATTGGTTAAGATTAAATACGTTTTTTTTTTGTAAAAATGTGATTTTTTAACAAAATTTGATCAAAAATTTCGCTTCACGCTAGTCAGGGTTCAGTCCCGGTCCCGGTCCCGGTTGAAAAATTGGGTCCAGGTCCCGGGTTTCCCAAACCTGGAAAGGCCCGGCCCCGGTTTTTGTGAAAAGGCCTGCTGGTCCCGCAGACCCTAATTTTGACTAAGAATTAAATTTTTTAGAATAATTAATTATTTTCAAAAAAAATCGGAATCGTAATCGGAATCGCAATTAATCAGATTTTGGGCCATAATCGTAATCGATTTTTATATCGTATCGGATTTTTGCCCATAATCGGAGTCGGCGATTTAAACGGAATCGGATTTTGTCCGGCTCGGCACATCCCTGTTAGGTTGATTCGGAGATTCGGATTCACTCTTTATGGAAATTGAACCTATCCAATATTTTTTTAATTATAAATAAATCATTTGAGCAAATTAATTTTTTTTTTAATGCTCATCCAATAATTTGAATAAATTAATAATTATCAATTTTTTAATTGTTTCATTAACGATTATTCGTTTTTGATCATATACACACAAACGGACCACACTGATCAATGCTTCTATCGCTTCGCTTAAATTGGATTTGAAATATTTGTTAATGTCAGGGGGTGCTAATACTGTATTTGGAAGGCATTTCCGTGTTTTTGACTTGCGGCATAAAAAATTTTGATATGAGAGGAATCAGGAGGAAAATTTTAAATATTTAAGTTTGGCACTTCAAATCCTTCAATTTTGCCTCCATTTTACTTAAAATACCATTGTTTTTTCAAAATTTTCCCCGGCTGCGTCAATCGAAAATGCCATCTTTTTGACGTTATGAGATCATCACCCTTATGCTGCTGATTATTGTTGTTGATGCGCGAGTGTTATGTGTTTATGTGAAAGGAACTGTTGTTGATGTTTATTGAACAGTCAGCAGCCTATTCGAGAGTAAAATAATTATTACCTTCTCCTTTTTTGCCTTGATCAAAACATTCTTATTTTTATGTACATAATGATCATTAATTTTTAAGGCGAATTGAGTTTTTTCTTATGCGTTAAATTTTAGTTTTTGTTGCTTAAAAACAGAGCAAATTTGCAAATTTGAGATTATTTCCAAATTTAGTTAATTAATTTCCATAAAAATGTCCTCCAAATATGTTAGTCTGCTGATCGCGCTACTCGTTTTGTTTGGTGCTTTCTTCGGCATGCCAACCGCCGATGCGTGGGGTAAACAAAAAAAAACAGATAATGTTGTATATTCGAAATTAAATATTGGCAAATGTAAGCCTCTTTTTCACCGAGCTCCGGGCTCTAATCAAATGCCCTATGGCGTTTTAATCGTCTAGCAAGCTTATCCCTTACAAAATTAACTCAATAATTGATTTTAAGGAGGAGGATGGGGCGGACCAGGCGGCGGATGGGGACGCGGCGGCGGTTGGGGCGGCGGACGCAGCGGTTGGGGTGGTGGACGCGGATGGGGCGGCGGCCATAGAGGATGGGACGGCTGGGGCAAAAAATGAACAAAATCAAATTCAGCAGCGGATTTGAATCAAAATGCCAATTAACTTTTTCTAACGAATAATTGAAATAATGAATAAATATTTTATGCATGTAAAAGCTTCAACCTAATACTTATTTGAATTTTTTTTTTGAATTTTCGTCTTGACCCAATTTTTATTTATTTCAAATTGTTGCATGGATGGCCCTTTTTGGAAAAGTTTAGTTTTAAATCAAAAAGATTGCCCAAAATCCTTTAATGAGTGCCGAAAAATATTGTTCAAAAAAATGATATGCCATTTTGTGAGAAATATAATAGCATTTGAGATGAGGAGAACGTTTGGCAGTGAAAAGTGCTGAAGCATTGTCATCTGTAATTGGAACGAGGCTGATCAGCAAAATGTGAGAGAATAGAAAAATGATGAATAAAGCCAAGATAAATGTTAGAGGTCTTTCGGCAAAGTCTAAATTTGTCAGGGATAATATACCCCGTTAAGACAGACAAGTTTATCGAAACTTAAGCAACATAAAAACGAAAAACATTGATAGAAAAAGCTGATCAATGGTTTCTCGAAATTTATTGTGAATTCAAAGCATCATTTCATTTTTTGCCCCATCCTCGGTGTCCGCCCCATCCGCCGCCCCAGCCGGGTCCGCGCCATCCCCAGCCGCCCCATCCTCCCCAGCCGGGTCCGCCCCATCTTCCCCAGCCGGGTCCGCCCCATCCGCCTAAAATTAACAAATGCTTTATTTAAAAATGGATCGAAAATTAATTAATAATATTATTATATGGTTTAATGGAGTTTTATTTAAAATTGTTTACCCCATGCATCGGCGGTTGGTATTCCGAAGAAAGCGCCAAGCAAAAAGAAGAAAGCAAAGACGAGAAAGTATTTAGAAATCATTTTAATTGAATTTTTATTATCGTAGAAATAATATTAAATGGATTTGAATGTATTTTCTGTCGGTTTCTTCGAATTTAAATACTCGAAAAGCAATGCAGGGTTTTCGGCAAATACAAAAGTGATGAGTAAAACGAAAAGGTCGAATTCGCTAAAAAGTCAAAACATTAGTAATGGAACATTCAAAATAAAATTTCAATAATTAATTAAAAACACCAAAAAATATTTACGGCAAAAGGTAAACTTTGCCAAAAACCTGTAAATAGCAGTGGCTCGCCACTGGGCAGGGAAAAACAAATTGTCACTAATATGCCATCTACACAAACACCTTGAGCCCAATTTGGCGAACCAAAGGTAAGCCTCGACCCCCCCCCCCTCCCCTTCCTCCCCCTCTAATTCACTACTTTATCAGCCTTCAACCTCTCTTTATGTGGGTCTCCCCCTTCCCACCCCCTTCCTCTTCCCCCGACTTTTTTGGGCCTCTTTTCCACCGTGCTGGGTCGTTTCGTAAATTCCGCCACTATGGGCGTTTCGTAAATCCGCCACTTTGTGCAAGTCTTTAAGCTAAATGGCTAAACTTTTTTATTACTAATCCAATTTTTATGAATTTGGTGTCGTGTATAGAAACATGCTTAAGCAGAAGCTAAGCGATTATCCACTCTCAAAAAAATTATGGTTTTTAAACTGCAAAAAATTCATAGTTTTTTGTGTAACTTTTTTGGAGTGGATTAATCGCTTAGCTTCTGCTTAAGCATAAAACATATACAGCTTTCTAGTGATACCAATTTGTAAATATCAATTGGATAATAAAAAAGACATAGTCAGTTATAGCCCAATGAATTGCAAAAAGTGGCGGATTTATGAAACGACCTTGCACCCTTTTCCCCTTTCTCAAATTTTCTATTACAATTTTTAGAGCCTCCCCCCCCCCCAATTTCCCCAAATCTCTCTCTGTCAAGCAGAATCTCCAACATATCCGCCGAACATGGCTTAACCTACAGATGAATTAAGCAAAAGTCCGCTGTTGGATTACTGTCTTTTGCAAATGTGACACTTATCTATTTGTGTGTTGCTCGGGTTGAATTGTCAATTTTTCACTTTGAGCATTTAGCTTATTTTATTGTTAATAATCTTATTTCACAAAATTGGTCTAATATTATCGAATTTCTTCAAATTCCTCCCGCATTTGTCCACGTCGTTTTCTTCCAATCCAGCGAATAGCCTTCCAGCTGATCAACAAAAATAGGCTTAGCATTATCGCAAAATTTATTCCTAATGATAGCGATAGCATTGCATTATGATCAGTTGGGATTAAAGATGTTTTTGCTTGTTGGTCCGCTACTGTTGTGCTCGAATCTGACAAAGTTTAATAAACTCAGCTAAATTTCAAATTTAGGAATATACCCATTTTTGGCATGGCTAACTCTTCTGTAGTTTCCGGTACATTTTGATATGTCGGATAGGTGGTGCTTGAAGTCCATAAATGAAGCAAAATGCCGTGCGGGTGGTCATCGTTTGTGTCGTAGGCGAATGCCCGAGGGCCTACCGTAGAGCCAATAGGGGGAACATTATCAATGATATTGTTGGCATGGCTTGATTGTTGCCAATTTTCTTCAAGATTCCCGCTGTGCGTTTTGATTTGTGCCTGCTCATCGCAGCTAATCATCGCATTTTTAGTATCCGTGCGAACGGAGCGAAGACGCCGAGTCGCTTCACAACCATTATTTTCACGAAGCTCCCTAATAATGTGATAGTAGGGCTAATAAAACTATTTTATCCAATTAAGAGGCAATAAAACATACAAATACATCTAAATGATTTTCTGTCGTGTATTTATTGAAATTGTAATTGTATAATGCATATCAGGCCCTTTTTTCATTTTTTTTTTTGATTCCGAAAAACCCACATTTTCTCGATTTTTTACCTATAAATGCCAATGCCCTCAATGATTGTTTCGTAAAGTTGCCCGCAGTGTGCCAAACCGTCGCGATGCATTCGGAGCTCATTCCATGCCGACATTCGGCGTCGAATGCCCACTGAGCTGGCATTGCGCAAATGGAAGTGCCAAAGGTAGGGTGTACAAGGTTCCAGGCGCCAGACCGGCAATTTAATCTGAAAACGTTCTCAATAATATAGTTTTGCCGCCATAAATGGCTTTTTCTATGATCGGGAAGGGAAAATATAGAAAGAATGCCTGACTAATTGACTCGCGTGATGAAGGCTTTGTTGTGTGATCACTGATCAGGGATTCGAGTCACTGTTTGGCTTTTGATTTAAAATAAAATTCATTGCATTCATTACCAATGTATTAACAATGCTTTTCAGCAATGCATCTTCGGCACGGCGATACTCATACAGGAAAAGTGCCCATGGCAGCTGGAGCAGTGGATTACGCGCAAATGAAAGGTGAGAAAGGCGGGGAAGCAGTGCCAAAAGCGGAGCCGGCATTGAGTTACGCGTTGCGAATCGATTGTCGTCCATGGACAAACTTTGAGACGACAATTGGATTAATAATATGACACAAAAAAACAGAATTCTTATGTTTAGACTACTACAGACTTGTAGTTCATAAACAATTTGTAAAAACGAAGCCTAATCCATTTTTGGAGCAATTTTTGCTTTGATAACATTAAATCCCCAAATGATGGATTTGACCAAAATTTGTCCAAGATTGTGAGCATACATAATAACCTGTCTAGAAGACAGCATTGTGTGACAGCCAAAGGGATTTGTGCCAATGTGCAATTGTCCAGCCGTAAGGCATGAATTGATCGGGTGGGCAAAAAGGTGAACGGATCAATGCGCGAGAGTGGATTTCCGGATAAACTGAGTGATTTGAGTGAATTTAGTCCAAGAAAAAGCTCCGCACGAACACTCTGAACAACCATCAGAAAATTAATAGTAATGTCGGAAATGCGTGCACCCGAAGTCCAAGCCGTTCGAGTCGCAACTCTTTGAGACGACGACAGCCTTGAAACAATTTGTCCGGCAATTCAAACATTGGATTATCACTGAGGTCCAAGAAGCGCAACAAATGACATTGCACCAATGTGTGGGCACCGATTTTGGCAATCTGAACATAAATATTAAAATGTTGGCATAGTTAAACAGCTTAAATTCACTTCATTATCGCGCAAATGAAGTTCAGCTAATCGTGTACACTCAAAAGACACTTTATGCAGATCGCCAATTTTATTGTTTTTGGCGCGAATTTGAAGTGCCGAACCAATGTGCGCAAGTTGAAGTGCCGACCGAAGTCCACAATTTGTCAGAGAAATGCGCTCGACACGGCGACACTTGGGCATCCAATGGGGAAGCACATCGGCACCAAAAGAACAATTCTCAAAATCTAATCGTTCAATAGTGGCACACCATTGAGATTCCTGAATTTTAAAATAAGTTATTTTGCAATATGATTTATGTGACCACCTCTCTGCTCAGGCTAAATTCCATATTGGATGCCTTTAGTGCTTTAAGCATTGACAAGTCTCGCAAGAATGTGGCACCGATCAGCACAGGCCTTCTGCCATTAGCCGGTCCATAAAATGTGAGTTTTTGCACAGTCGGAAAGAAAAGCCCCAAATTTTGCATTTCGATCGGCTGATCAGTCACGGTCGGTCGTATATCCAGAGCGACCACTTTGAGCAATCTCAAAGCATTAAACAGCTCTGAAGTGGCTATGGAGCTAAGGTGTAAAAAAACAAATAACAGATTTAGAATTAATATTGAACATTATGAAATGGCACACCTTCCGTTCCATCGTTCAATGATCACTTCAAAGTTGGCATCATTAGCATTGGCATGGTCAATTTGCTGAGTGATTTTTTTTGGCCAATATGTCTGTTGGAAGTCGATATGTAAATGGCACGCCTTTTTGCTTGCATTGACAGTGCCATTGCGGGTCATTCGCACACAGCATTTCTGTTTTATCAGTCATTTTTCTTGAGATATTGTTTTTTTTTTGTGAAATTGTACCGTACCAATTATGTTTTATTTTGTACCGTAATTTTACCATTTTACTGTCAGTTTCTGTCCAAATTGCGGCACATTGTCCTTTTGAACTGTTTACTTTGTCAAAACGTGCGGATGTACTGCCATGGAGAAGCATTGCCAATTTTAAGGTGCTCAGAACGGGGAAAAGCATTATCTCAAAACTCAATTAAGTATTAAAAAATATATACCCAAATAATTCGTGGCTAATATGTTTAATTTTCTGCATTAAATATTATTATAAAAAATTCTTGTAAAGTGAATTTATCAAATAGAAAACATTGCCAAAGTGAATGGAAAGTGCCAAATGCAACCCAATCAAAATGTACACATTACTTTTTACTTTTCTTTCTCCAAAAACTATGGCCGCAAATGAGCAATGCTTTTCGTATTTTTTCGGTTGAGTTACTCCCAAAAAAAAAACATTTTGCATCCAAAAATGACACTTCCCTCAGTCTCCAAATCCATTTTAGGACAAAATAAACTTTAAGTGATTTTTAATTTGAAAGGAAATGAGAGAAAAATATTAATTTCGAACAAAAATTGGACAGCAGTTTATCTACAGTACATATCTTGGACAGTTAT
>JAKKIK010001343.1:0-17116 GCA_024500135.1 Heterodera carotae | reverse complement strand
CCATTTTTCCCCCTCCCCAAATTTTGTCCACATTTAATTGTAAATTGTATTAAAACTATAAAGCGTCTGAACGATAACATCAAACAAGTGGCGCTCCTGTAACCACCAGCAGCGGAAAGCAAAGGCAAAGCAACGCAACTGCAACGGTCAGAGGACAATCCGACAGCGAACAGTCCGTCTGTGTGCAACCAGCAAGGATCAGGCAAAGATAAGGGGTCGGACAAAATTGGGGGGAGGTTCAATTACTCAATTACTGAGTAATTGGTTGGTCCTGGGAGACCAATCAGAAATTGAGGGGAGTGAAAAGAAAAGGTGGTTTTGGGGGCCTCCAATTGTGGGGCAATTAAAATAAAAATTATAAGGTCCTTGGAAGTTTCATCTTCCTCTGATCCTTGTTGTGCCCCAAATCATAAGGTCATTGGAAGTTTCATCTTCATCTGATCCTTGTAACCCAAAATCATAAGGTCATCGGAAGTTTCATCTTCCTTTGATCCTTGTTGTGCCTACTCGAGGCGGCAACCGCCTTCAAAGTGATGTCCGGCCAACTCCAACTTATAATCAAAACGGCCCTCAAGGCATTGGCCTTGACCAAAGTTGCGTCGGAGTTAGAAGCAGAACCCGACGCAAGCCTCACGCCGGCGGAAAACGCAATTTACCTCGAGACGACGCTCGAGCGAATCAAGGTGGAGATCCGGCATTTGAAGAGGCGTTTAAAAGTGCCATTGACACGAACAAGGGAGTAAGGTGGAGAAGCTGAATTTAATCCGTACCCTACTGGAGGGCGAAGCACACACACTCGTGGCCGGTCTACGGCTCGAAGAGAAGAATTATGAAGTCGCACTCACACTGCTCCGTGAAACGTATGGCAACAAGGGCGACTACATTCGTCGCCGCCGATTTATCTGATGTTGGAAAAGAAGCTTTTCCAACCATTCCTTCGAGTAATCCTTGAGGAAAAGGCGAAGAAACTCGACAAATGGGACACAACACAATTCCGGAAAATCCTTGGAGAGGAAACGAGGAAGGAAAGCGCGATTAAGGAAGTAATGGCCGAATATGGCCTTGAGCGGGAACGTAACCAGGAAAACGAAAGCGGATTCAAACGATTCGAAGATGAAGCGGTAGTTAATGCCGCGGCCAACCAACCCCAAAGAAATGGGTGGACAAAGCAACAAGTCAACAACGAAGTGAGGAATTTCAATGACTCTCAACCCGTCAAGGGGTACGGAACAGGGCAGGACTGGTGCCGGAATGGAAAATTTCCGAGAGCCATTAATCAACGACCAGGTCGGACAGAGGATAGCCTAGAAGCCAGGCCATCACCATGCGCATTTTGCGACGGTCTTCACTGGAACAATAAGTGCGAGAGGTACCGCACTGTAACTACAAGATACACGGCCGCTAGAGAGCGGAAACTATGTTACAAATGCCTGAAAAGGACGCACACGGCTCGTGAATGCACGAGACCGCCGAAGACTGTCTTCATCGATGATGGAAGCGAACGATCATTAATAAAGACCGACGTCGCGAAACGACTAAAAAAACTTGGATTCTTGGGAGTGAACGGAGACTCCTGCGTCTGTTCACTCAATGAAATGGAATTCATGGTAAAGGAAATGCCCATTGTGGCACTCAAGTCAGTTGATGAGGATCAATTACGAGGAAGAAAGCTGAAATTCCCGAAGAAGCTGCAACAACCCGACATAATGCTGGGAATGGATGTTCGACATGATTTGAACATCCGAGACGAAACTGAGAAACTTCCAAGCGGATTCACCCTGTCAAATTCACGACTGGGGCGAATGATAAGCGGAGCCAGAAAATGGGAACAATCAGCCTCGCCATGTGCGCAAGTGACGTTCATTGGCTCACTCATCGGAACAGTACGAAACCAGAAGGAAGCACTCGAAACACGAAGCTCGACAGACGTGACAGCAAACTGGCCAAAAGCGCATGGGCGAAATCACTGTAAACACAACGGGCGGTGGTGTGGGCCTGGTGTGTCCACGCAACAAGGAATAAGCAAATTCGTCCAACTCAAGCGCTGGGAGTGTCGCGACTGCCCAGGGATGGGCAGAAGAAAGATGAATGAATGAATGAACAGAGGCGAGAAAGGAGTGACCAATGAATGGATGAACAGAGGGGGAAGCGGAAGGAAAGAAGCAAGGGATCAAAGGGGAATTGATAAGAAGGGAGGGGGCGCGCGAAATAAAAGTGCGACTGGGTACGAAGTGCGGAATGGCCCCCCAGACGATCACGGAAGGGGTGCAAATGTTTCTTCACATTCCCGCCCCAATAATATTTTTGTTAGTTGTTATTGGCCTAATCACAGCCAAACTTTGTCCCTGCCGAAATGAAAAATTCATTCTTGTAAAATTGTAACCCCATTTTTCCCCCTCCCCAAATTTTGTCCACATTTAATTGTAAATTGTATTAAAATAATAAAGCGTCTGAACGACAACTTCGAACTCCGTCTACCAAAACATGTTTTAACCCACCTGGACACATTTTTAGTGCTCCTTTCCCTCTGCCCCCTGCAGCCTCACTGCAGCCGCAGGCGCCAAATTTTCGATTTTCGAAGCATTGTAACTTTTTGGTTTATGAATATGGGCACGTATAATTAAAAATTCACATAGAAGTCGACCCTGCTCTATCGAATGGTATATCATACATATGCATTTTCCGACTTACAGTTCGGGTGGTTCCTTGGTCAGAGTCTCAATGGTTAGTGCGATCTACTCAGATGATACCTAAGTATTGGTTCAATTCCCACAATTTCCGCAAAAGCCAGTGTAACTTTATTTAAGAATTTTTCTATTTTTAAAAATTTTCTAATTTTCCGACTTTTTACAATGTTTTACGGCGAAATAGCTTACTATAAAATGTAATTCGGGGATTATAGTTTATTGCCCTCCCATTTGGACAGTAGATTTCGTCATCAAAACAAAATAGGAACTTTTTCACAAAACTTGGACTATTCTGTTAACAAAGTCACTTGAAATTTCAAAAATTTTCCCGGCGGTGCATGTCGGAACAGCCAGACCCAGGATCTCGATCGAAATATAATCACGAACTTGGTCATATCCGTCCGCGGATATATCCGCATTTTCGGTAAAAAAATTTTAGTAAAAAACTAAGAAAAATTCCTTAGTTGACCAATATTCGCGATTTTTTTCTCCACCAACAAAATATTTTGAGAAACTGGGGCTTAAGAAATAATTACGCATCATGGACTCGAACCCAAAGATCAACAGCACTAACCATTAGGCCATAAAACCTTATATTGAACTCATTTGTCAGGTGAATATATGCTTGCGAAAGAGTAAGAAATGTATTAATTCACTATCTTTTCTGGCATTCTACTCAAAAATTTCAAATTAAAAAAAAAACAACCCCATATTTGAAGTGGCGGATATGCCGGATAATCCGCGGATATGGCCTTCATATCCGTCGTCCGTCCGTGTCCATCCGATTTCTCAAAAATCGTTATCCGTATCCGTCCGTCTCCGAAAATTCCTTATCCGTCCGCGGAACCCCTGGAAAAAAATGCATTTGCATATTATTGACAGCCATGACTATTAAATATAAATGGATGAAGTAATTTAGAATGAACAACAAAGATAACTAAAGGATACCAATGAGAAAATTATAATTGAATTATAAATTAGATGAAATGCGACATAATTTTAAGCAAAAAAAGGACGGCACCCAGACAAAGAAATTTAAAATTATTTAATTCCTTAAAAAATTTAAAAACATGAATATTATGAAAAAAAAGTTTACATTTTCGAAAATTACTCTTTACAAATTTATGAAAAAAAATCTAAAATTAAAGTTTCCATGAATTTTATAAAACCATAATCCAAATTTATTCGCCATCTTTTAAGCCATATTTGGCAAGTTCCTTCTCCAGTTGTTCAAGCCGTGCAAACAGTCGCGTTTCTGTGCTCACATATTCACCAGTTAGGCGTGCAAGGCTAAAATGTTCAAATTAGAATTTTTCTTGGCATTATGTACGTCATTAAATTTAAATGCTAATTTCCGGGTTCTCCGCTAATACTGAAATGAGCTAATGGGCCCCTATTACGAAAATATGGCATATTTCCAAGGAAGGGGGGAGGGTCTTTTTAAGGGGGAGGGGAAGGTGGGGGGCAGGGGTGCACGCAATTGCGGATTGCGTGTGATTGCGTGCTTTTTGGCGGTTGCGGATTGCGTATTGCGTTTGCGTATTTTTTTTTGGCGATTGCGGATTGCGTATTGCGTTTGCGTAAAATCGTCATTTTGACGCAATTTTATAGAGCCCCCCCCCCCCTAATATTTGAGAAAAGTACAAATAGGAATTGGAAAATGGAATTTGCACTTGTCAGGATGGCCTATTGGTTAGTGCTACAGATTACGTTGTGAACTGGCTGGGTTCGAATCCTCATCGTCTTCATATTTTTTTTATTAATTTACTACTTTCCAATTAATTAGGCTGTGACAATTTTAAATTGTTTCTTTCCATTTTTAAATATTTTTTTAGCAGAATAGGGAAATTTTAATAAAGTTAGTAGGTATCCTAGCAGGTTTAAAAGTCAAAAAAGAGACTATTTGGGGTCATATTTATTGCGAAATTTTTTAATTTTTTTTTTCTAAAATCTACGTTTTTGTAGACTATTGTGTCCATTTTTTGATAAACTTTCTAACAAGACCAAGAGTTTTCAAAAAATTTTTCGTCGGCGCCTATCGGCGCCGCGGATCCCCCGCCTCAACAAGCAAAATTTTCTCAGCTTGGCCTCGTTTTTTTAAGAAAAAAACACAAAAATTGCAAAAAATCTCTAGGCAGCGCCTACCGGCACCGCCGACAATCCCTCTCTATACGCGAAAATTTTTATGGCTGGACCCCAGTTAAAGAGAAAATTTTTTTTTTTAATTGCGTGTTGCGGATTGCGTGAGATTGCGTGCTTTTTCGCGGTTGCGGATTGCGTTTGCGTAATTTTTTTTTGGAATTGCGTATTGCGGATTGCGTTTGCGTGAAAAAAATTTTCGATTGCGTGCATCCCTGGTGGGGGGCCTTACGGCACCAAAATGGCAGAATTTCAGTCAAAAAAAAATGTCAATTTCAGAAGGGAGACTCTTTATTAGGTAGAGTCTATTCCAATCCCTTTCTACCATCAAAAAAAAGTTTCATTTCATTTGCTTATCTATTTGAGTGGAGAGAGGGGGGGGGGGTTCTTTTCTAGGGGTGGGGGGCTTAATTTATAGGGGTTTTCTTACAGTCGAAATTTCCTTCGACCGAAATTACGCGGTTATGAGAGACTCTTTATTGGGGAGGGTCTACTCTAACCCCTCCTTCAACACAAAAAAAAATTTTTTTTTTGGTTTTTTAGGAGTGGGCGCTTATTTTTTATTAAATTTTTTTAATGGCTTGAAATACAAACTGAAAACCAACCGATTCTGCAGTTGGTCAACATGTGCGCGAATGTTGCGCAACTGTTGCTCCTCCGATTTGCTTTCGTCATGCAAACTTTGGGCCAACCGCTCGTCCAGCAGTCCGTCCTTCAGCAACAGCTCACAGCCCTTTTGCATCAGCAACTTTTTGGCGTCCGGATACTCGCGCAGTGCTGCCCACAGGTCGGCCTTTTTGAGCACGAACAGATCAGTATAGCCCACGGAGCGAATGCTGGCCGATCGGCGGTTGCCCTGCTTGCTGCCTTAAAAGGGTAAAAACCTCCTCGTACTATTTTAGAGAGTATCTTTTTTTTTCTCTGTTCTCTGACAACTAAACACTGTCTCGCTTTTTCTGCTTCTATATTTACTACATAAAAGTACAAGTTGGTCCTAAAAGCATGATCTGACAATTCACAGTCTCATTCCGAGATTGGGTGTTCTGTCGAAATTCAATCGATAAACCAAAAAAATATATGTTGCACCCGATTTGGAAAATCACCCGATTAATGACTCGGTTTGAATCGCCTTAGTTTGGGTGACTCTATCAAATTGATAAAAAAATTGGGATGCGAGGTGTATGCTCTCTTTTTTTTTGGGGATATTTTTGGCCGTCTATATCACAATGGGTGAAAAATTTTGGGGTGGGAGGGTGGTTGCTCTATTTTGAGGGCTGTTTTTTGCGCGGTTCTATCAAAAAATGGTGAAAAATTTCGAGGCGGATGTGATTGCTCTTTTTTTTGGAAGGAAGGGGGGGGGGAGGGAGGGGGGTATTTTGGGCGGCTCTATCAAAATTAGTGAAATTTCACAGAAATTACAGTAATGCTCAATCGCAAAAAGTGCGTAATTTCTTTCATCCATCCTGAACCCGGTCCGATCAATTATCTTTTAAAAAAAAGCTTGCCTGGTATATTTAGCAGACTGAGTTCACCAAATACGGCACCTTCTTGTAGTGTGTGCAGAACACTGACCGCGTCATCAGCGACCACTTGAAGTCGCCCCTTTTTGACAATGTACTAAAATAGCGTGTGTGATCGGACAATCCGCCGACATAAACGGACAATTCGTCACAAATGGACAAACCGACAAATAAAGACAACAAAGGGACAAATATGAGTAAAATTAAAATAAATGGACTACAACAAATCAACAAAAAACTGATTCAAATGGTCAAACCGACAGAAACGATTACACAGTCAAACGATTTTTTAGAAATTAATATTTTAATAGACAAAATAAAAATTCTTGTAAAAAAATAAATTGGATTGGTTTCTTTAAATTCATTAAATATTTTAAATTACCATTTCTCTTCCAACATCGCCCTTCCTACAGACATAGTCATTCGGGCTGAAAACCTATTTAAAACAAAAATAAATTGATTATTTAAAATTTTTACAATACTTGTAACTCAAGTTTTAACACCAATTCTCCAAGCAGTCCAGCTTCACAATCCTTAAAAAATTAATTTAAATATTAATTAACTCATCGAATGAGGTGGTCTATTAAAGCGGGGGGAGGGGGGGGGGTTCAAATAACGGGGTGGGAACTGTATTTTATTAAAACGCTCGAAGGATTTTTCACTGGTATTTTTTGAATCCTCGAGCAAAATTGAATGGCATATTTTGATCATTTCAAAAACAAATATTACACCTGAACCAATTGAACTTTGCGCAATGTCTCAAAGTTGGGGGGAGGGTTCAAATAAAGGATTGGAATTTTAATTAAAAATCCTCGAGGGAAATTATGAATGGCCTTTTTTGATCATTTCAAAAACAATTTATTACACCTGAAACAATCGAACTTTGCGCAGCGTCTCAAAGTGGGGGGGAGGGGGGGGGGTCAAATAAAGAGAAGGAAACTTTAACTTAAAAAATCCTTGAGTGGGCTAATGAATGGCATTTTTTGATCATTTCAAAAATGGCAGTTTTTTGATCATTTCAAAAAAGGCAGTTTTTTGATGTTTTCCCAAACAATTTGTATTACACCTGAAACAATCGAACTTTGCGCAATGTTTCAAAATGGACATGCATCGCAATTTCGGCTTGCAGCTTTGTTGGCAAAAGTTGAAGCACTTCCTGATCATTGCGACCAGCCATTGCTTGTTTGTTTTCCCACAAATAATCAAACCATTTGCCGATGCGATGGACGAGCTGATAAAAAGAGCTTTTTAGCAAATATTGAAAAATATTTTCGCCTTAAAAAAAATAAATATATTTGCCAAATTTGCTGGCATTTTAATATTTTCAGCAAATATTTTAGCATTTTAACAACAGAAATAAATTTTGGAAATAATTGCCCATTTGAATTGCAAATATTTTCATGTTTTCAGCAAATATTTCGGCATTTTCGTTTTTTAACTGATATTTTATTAAAAATTAAGGAGGTTTTTAGTAAATATAAATCCGTTCTCTCTACCTGTGAAAGTTTTCCAAATCATTGGGACTGAATTTGACGGGTACCAAACACTTTTTTATTACAAAAAAAAAATGTCCAAAAATTATGGCCAGACTGGATAATTTTGTCTCAAAATTAATTAAAATAATAAATTTTTTTTTTGTTTTTTGTCACCTTTTTGCCGACACATCGATGCTTTAAATATTTTTTCACTTTGTCAATGCTTGTCTGAAAATCCAATCGTGCAGCCCCAGCAGTAGTGATCAGACTTAATTATTCAAAAAAATTAAATAACTATTTAGAATTAATTTGATATCTATCTATCCACCCCAATCCCGAAATTTTTTGATTTTGTTATCCGACCCCGAGCGGCTGTCATCTCGGACAATCTCTGATGACCGATTCAGATTTGAAATTCACAGCCCCAACAGCAGTGATCAGACTATGATTTTCTTAGTTTTTTTTCCTTTTTTTATTCAAAAAATTAAATAACTCTGTAAAATTAAAAATAGTGATTTATTTTGGCGATAAATTTTATTTATTTTTTTTAGGATAGCTCCCCGACCTCCCAGCCAACATTTTTCGGACTTTTTTTTGGGCATCTTTTCCTGACTAAATCAGGCATTATTGTTATTTTCCCCGACTTGGACATTTCATTCCCGACATAGTTTTCATCAAAGGTATAACGGGAAACAGACCCAAAATCAAAAAAAAAAAAAATTATTACGTTCCAACATTTCCAACAGTCGTCGCAAAAATCAGTACGCCAAACAACAAATCGGCACAAACAATAACAAATTCAACACTTTTCACTGGCCACGGCACTTCGCCAATGGTCGTTAACATCAGTGTTGACCAATAAAAGCTGTACAAGTAGCGGCGACTTAACGTGTCTTTCATGCCACTGAATTGGCTATTTATATTATTATATTACAATATTATTGGAAATAAAATGAAATTTCAGAAAATTCTACACATAATTTTTATATATATTATAAGTGGAAGATAGGATATTAGACGAAAAATGAAGATTTACCCCGGGGTACTATTAAAAAATTTCGGGTCAAGTCCGGAAATTTTCAAAAAAAGTCAGGAATTCGGAATTCCGAACCCAAAAAGGTTCGGAATCAGGCACCCGGATCCATCCCTGCCAAACACCCCTAGAATGCCAAAATGAGTGCCAAAATTCAAATAATGCCAAAAACTTGTTTCCTCAAATAGAATCTCATGGTCTTTTCTCGTTGGGCGTGGGTCAAGGAATAGATATAAATATGGGAGGGAGCGCGAGGGGTGGATGCATTTAGGTCTGGGCTTAATCCAACATAATGTAATTCATATAATATAGCCCCCGGGGCTCTATTTTTCAACCCTTCTCAAAGAGAGGTGGCTATATTTCAAGGAAAAACTATTTTATGAGGGTTTTTTGGAAGTAGGGCAGGCCCGTAACAGAGAAAAAATTTTTTTTGGGGGGGGACCGGCAAATTTTTTCAAATTTTGGCTCGTAGGGGGCGGGGGGGGGGGAACTGGGCAAAATTTTTTTGTTTGCTTTTTTTGATGGGGGAAAGCAATTTTTTAAATTTTTTTCCATTTCGGGGGGGGGGGCTTGAAGTAGGGCATACTAATTTTAAGAATATCTAAAGTTCACAACTTACGGTGGCAAACTTTGAATGTTTCGATGCCCGTAAACCCATTGAGTTGATCCAAACCCGATCAGATGAGACATGAAAAAATAAAAGCACGCATTCCAATGGATCAACACCAAAATGTAAATTAAAACGCATAAAAGACGAAAATAATTCGGCTTTGACATTCTTAAAAAAAAGGTTCAAAAATAACATATAAAATTTGTATAGTCAATAAAATTAATAAATTTGTTAAAATTAATAAAGATTGGTCGCGAACAAGTTGACATGACCCTGCCGTGATTTCCCGGGAAAACCCAGACAAGGAAACAATCAATACTGTGGATTTTAATTTCTGAATTCCCAGTTATCCTGGTCGAATTTTGAAAATTACCACGGGGATAATTTAATCCTGGTAGTTACTATCTTTTTTTTTTTGGAATTCCAATATCCAAAATTGACAAATTACTAGGTAATCAAACAAGAACCCGCCGTGGTTTCCCGGGAATGCCGGGACTAAGACTTGGTCAATACGGGATTTTAATTCCAATGTTTCAGTTATCTTTGATTACCACGGGAAGATTTTTAATCCAATTTCCCGGGAATACCCGGACAAGGACACGGGAGATACGGGATTTTAATTTCGGAATTCCCAGTTATCCTGGTCCCATTTTTGAAAATTCCCCGGGAGAGGTTTTAATCCTGGTAGTTACCGATCTTGTTTTTTTCAATTCCAAGATTGACAAAAATAAGTAGGGGATCAATTTCAATAAAATTTTTACCCACCGCATTTCTGTGGCATTTTGAAAACTGAATGCCCGATCAATTCGGATCAGGCGATTGAATCGAAAGCATGGATTTGTAGTGCGAAAAGCTACTTGGAACAAATAATCCAATGGCAAGCAGCTGAACATGTCTGCCCGACGTGTGTTGATGTTCTTCCGATAATGCCGTTTGATTTTGGACACATCTTTTACCAATAAGCCTTGGTCCAAATAACCTGTCAAAATTTAAAACAAAAATAAATATAAAATTATTAATTTTAATAACTTATTTCCAACACACAATTGCACTCTTTCAAAGGGTTGTGCTCCAGGGATGTGAACCAGGGATGAAACCGGATGGCAAAAATGAAAGTCCGGAATCCGGAATCCGGAATTTTTTCCAATCAATAAAATCGATAATTCTTAAAAAATTTCTTGAATTTTGCCTTATTTTTCTAAAAGTGTTAATTTTTTACCTTTTTTAAATAAAATTTTATAGGCGTATTTATTAGATCGAAAGGATTTTTTTTAGCATTTTTAATCAATAATTGTACTAAAAATGAAGGTTTTGGGTCAATATTTAGTCAAAAATCGCTTAAAATCCCACCAATTTTTGGAAAAATTCTCTATTTCCTCTAATAGTACCCCCGGGGTATTATTAAAAAATTCCGGAAAAGTCCGGAATTTTTAGAAAAAAGTCCGGAATCCGGTTTCATCCCTGATGTGAACTGATTCGAAATTTACGGACTTTTTGGGTATGGAAATTCCGGATTCCTGACCCTTTTCGAAAAATATTCCGGACCTATCCGGAATTTTTTACCTTACCCCCGGAGCTAATTTTACTTAGCTAATTCGCAAAAATGTCAAAATTTTCCCATCAGCGCCTATCGGCACCGATGGGCGCCATTCCCCATTCACCAATTGCTTAAGATTTACCTATGATACATATTTTAAATTGCTTTAAAATTAAAAACGATTTTCCTACTAAAAATATTAATTTTTTAACAAATTTGACCGGAAATTTTCGCTTAACTTTAGTCGATTTCGTCCCGGCGGTTTTAAAAATGGGTCCAGGCCCTGGGTTTCCCAAGCCCGGAAAGGCCCGGTCCCGGTTTTCGTGAAAAGGCCCGGTCACGCTGAACCATAATTTTGACTATGAATAGAATTTTTTAGAAAAATTTAATTATTTTTTATCGTAATCGTAATCGCAATTAATCGTATTTTGGGCCGTAATCGGAATCGGCGATTTAATCGGAGTCGGATTTTGTCCGGCTGGGCACATCCCTGATCCGTACCCAACACGCGGGCTCTAATTTCAATTGATCAGGAGGATTAGGGCAAAATTACTAAATCTGTCCAACAACATTTGATCAAATATTTGGATAAGGGATGGGACAATGTGTCGAAAACCCTAGGGGGGTATACCAATTGATTAGAAATATTATTAATTTTGATCCCAGGTGATTAATTTGGGTACATCAATTGTTCGCTAACAATTTTGACGAAATTGCAATTATTTATCTCAAAATCCTATATCATTCATTTGGGGTGCTTATGGCCCGGCAGGCCACCCGTAACGTACTCCCCGTACTGCTGGAGGAACCAAAAATCAAAAGCCGTACCCGTACTCTGGAGGAACACCCGTACGGGATCCGGATCTGAATCCGAGCCAATAATACAAGGTACGGGTCAATACGGGTCTTTCGAAAAATGGCCGTACCGCACCATGGACCCAGCAAAATACGGGCTCGGATCCGGTACGGTACGATCTCTGATGAACATCATACATACATTCCATGATGAATTTGTGACAATATTAAAAATTGTACAACGCATCGATCAATTTGGGCTTTTAAGAGAGGAAATTGTTTGGAAAAATGGTAAAAAAGAATAATTTTTTTTGATAGAATCGGGTAACAATTTGTTTTAATAAACAAATTAAATAATTCCATTTAGAAGAATGAATTTTCTGAAGCTATTCTTATTGGTATCAATCATTGCAAATTATTCATTTGATCAGACGGATTCGGGTAAATTTCTAAAAGTGTCCAAGACATTTGATCAAATATTCGGCCAAGGATGGGACAATGTGGAGGAAATTGAAGGTGATCAAACTGACCGATTTGATCTTTTTGTACAAGAAAAATTGCGGCATCAATTTGATGGAATGTTTGATGATGAAAATTGGGATGATGCCGAAGATGAAGAGGACGAAACGGCACAAAATGGAGATCAGATGGCGGAAGAAATTAGAACAAATATTGAACATGGTGATCAGAATGAGGAAAAATTGACGAATCAGCGAAAAAGAGAAACAATTCATAAATTTCATGAAATGAAAAAGAATTATAAGCAAAAAGAAGTGAAACACACTGCAAAAGAATGGAGACAAATTGAACAAAGAATAGCAAAAGATTTGAATGTCAGTCGATATAAAATATTTGCATGGAAAAAGGAATTAGCATTAAGTGGAAAAAGATCAGAGAAGGAAAAACGAGAAATTATTGGCAAATATATTAAATTGAAAAAGGAATTTGTGCAAAAAGGAACGCATTCTTTGATGGAATGGAATCAATTTCGAGCAAAAATGAAGGGCAAAATTGGGGTCAGTCATGGAACAATTGCAAAATGGTTGACACAAAATGGACTAACAAAGAGAAGAAAAGACCCCATAAAACAAAAGGACATCAAAAAAAAAATTGATCAATTTGAAAAAATTATTTTACATTGAATTGCTCCAAAGCTTGATTTCTTAATAGAAGTTTATCCAAAAAGGACCAAAAAAATCACAGAAAGTACCATTTTTTAGATATTAACTTTTTGGATGATAATTTTATTAAAATTTCCAAATTTTCCCAAAAGTTTTGTTCTAATTCTTCCGTCTGACATTATTTTCTTCCCATTTTTTTGTCCTTTTTTCCATCCTTGTCCAAATATTTGATCAAAATTAAAAGTTAGTCAGTAAGAAAATTTTTCCAACCAGATTTCTTTTCCCGAATTTTTGCATTCTATTACTTTATCTCTGCTCGCAAGAAGCAAAGCTCATTTGTAATTGGCATTTTTTTTAATTATTTAATCTTCGTGATCAGTGCCACCGAAAATTTATAAAAAATTTATAGTGTATTTTATCATTAATTAAAATTCTTGCGCAATTACTAAACAGTTTGGTATATTCAAATTGAAAATCCATGTTACTACCGTATTCCCTGAAATAGAGGCGCCCCTCTAATTGAAGCCCCCCTCCCTCTCAAAGGAGTACAACTCCAGCTGCAAGTTTCCATCATTGCCAACAGTATGGTACGTTTCCGGACCGCCAGTTCCGGACCAAGCCAGTTCCGGACCGCCAGTTCTAGACCAAGCTCCAGGCCAGTTCCGGGCCGCCGTTTCCGGATCACCAGTTCCGGACCGCTTGAAAAGGGATATCTCCGGACCCAATTTACTAGAAAAAAGTTAATTTTTTAAACAAAATTTTGGAAAAACTAGGCCTAAGGTTGGCTTAGAGATAATATTTCGGTGTGGAATTTTTTCATAAAATTTTTCTGACAATTTATTGCGCTAAAAACCAGTGTACACTCGACTCAGTAAACGGGGACCCACTCGCTCGCTCCGGGTTGCTTGCGCCTGATGTCGGACCATCGGCCGGCCTTTAGCAACTACGAAAACCTATAAAAATGGTTTTAGGTGATTTGGAGTCTGGGACCTTTGGCCGATATTCCAAAAATTTTCTTTAAAAAATCGGTTTTTTGTTAGAATTTTGGGGTTAGGGGTTCGGAACTGTCCAAAAATAAGGTCAGATTAGTGTTCAGAGCCCCAAAATACCCCTTGAAATGAGTTTTGGGAAAAAAATCGTATCCCTAACCTAGACATAGTTTTTCAAAAATTTTGCTTTAAAAAAACCGATAATAAAAGTTTGGTACGGAAAAGTCCCTTTTCAAGCGGTTCGGAACTGTCCAGTTCCCATTAGCAATATGCGCTTATGCACAATGCATTTTATGCGTTGTTTTTGGCCAAAAAGTAACCAAGATTTGGGGTAGCCCCCATCTCAGACGACAGACCCCAAAAAATTGAGCCAAAAAAAGGAGGAATTTAGCCACCGTCCACCCTCCCTTTCTATAAAAGCCCCCCTTTAAATATAGCCCCCGCCTTCTATAAAACCACACCCCTTCTATAGAGTCCCCCCCCCTTTCTATAATCCGACTTTTATAGAGCCCACCTCTCCCTACCCTTCCTAGAACACCCCACTTCTAAAAGCACATCCCCTTCTTTGAGCCCCCCCCCTTCTATAGAATCCCCCCCTTATATAGTCCCACTCTATATGCCCCCTTCTATAAAGCCCGCTTATTTAAAGTTGGCTCCATATTGACTAGTGTTCGGCAAATGGGATTTTTGGTGTAAAACGGTGACGGTAAACCGGTAATCATCGTTACCGAAATTTTCCAAATTTGATTTTCGGTAAAACATTAATGATAAACCGCTAATTACCGGCTCGGCAACACGGTTACTAAATCATTTTATTATTATTGTTTTTCCTCACCCGTTCTTGCGCGAACAAATGAATCAATCACATAAATAATATCGAAAATGATGTCAAGAAAAATAAACACAATTAAGCAGGCGGATGAGACTGAATTGCTGTCGATGAAAACGCATCGATAAACAATTAACTAAATTATAATAAATTTATTTCAAAAATAGTAATTTTAAATTTACAAGCAAATTATAGCAATATGCCAATGTGACAATGCCAATCCATCGATAGTAGTAGTCCTTGAATGGGTCCAACACAAATTTGTCACGAAAAAATGCCCATTTTGGCATGCCATCCCAGTCAAAGACTCGTTCGGTAGTGCCTGAAAATTATTTCCCTTTTTTCAAACAAATTCCAATTTATTTCAGTGAGATTTTATGTAAATTTTATTTTGCTTAAATTTGGTTCAAATTTCGGCGGTTTACGAATTGCAGAAGTTCGGACAAGTCGATTCGACATTGACCAGTTTGTTGGGCCATAATTTTTTGGATTGTCAGACAATCAAATTTTGACAAGCAGAAGAAAAAATGGTTGAACAAAGCGAAATTTATAAAAAAAAAACTAAGAATTTAAAAATTTTAATTGATTTTCGATATTGTTTTATAAAAAAAAGTAATGATTTATGATCGATCGCTGGGCGGTTAAAACACTGTAGGGGCGAGGGGATTGTTAAGAACGCTTTAAGAAAAGCGGCTAATGGGCCTGATAGCTTAGAGGAAAAGTTATCCGGGATGGGTTCAAATCCCACCCAATGCTTTACCATTTTGCTGATTTCTTACTAAAATTTTACTCAAATCACTGCTCGCAGTTTCCTTTTGCACACTGTCTGTGGTGCTGATGCCAAATTTGCTGAAGAATGCATGCTGTTCACGCTCCATTGATGCTTCTGCGACACGTACTCGGCTCATTAGGCTTAAGCCCTATAAGAGGAATTTAAAATTTGAATTTAAAAAATTTTTGTCTTTAGATAGTCTTAAAAATAGTGGTGAGTGTTCACCGTCGAGACCGAAATCCCGTCGGTATTTTCCGGGATATCGGTCCCGTTTTCATATATACCGGGAAACCTGGATCCCTGTTAATTACAGCAAGATCCTGGTATCGGAGTCGACCTGATGCACCCCAGGAGCAACCCTTACACCCGTACAATCATGGTCCCGTATTAAAAAATTTTAATGTAAGGAATGTACTGTTTTTAGTCAAGTTGGGAAAGGGATTTTATCAAATTCAAGACCCAGACTTGTTAGGTCGTGATTTTGAGTGCCATCATCGCTTGCCACAAATGTTCCCCATTTTTTGCTTGCCAACCTTTGCAATTGTTTTGAATTTCATTCGCTGATTTTGTGGCGTTGTGTTGCAATTATTATTTTTATTATTAATTGTAGTTCCATCACTGTCATTGTACTGTTGTGGCTGCCCATTCAGCGTGAGCCAATTTTTTTGATCATGCGGTTGTACATTTTTGATCACCGCCTCCTCAATTCGTGCCGAAAGACGAGCCCATCCGCCGCCGCCGGTGGAACGCTTTTCGCCACCGGCGGATGGAATGGCAAGATAATGCGGCTGTAGAGCATCATTATTGTTCGCTTGTTCCTCCTGACATGCTTGATCAGCTTTAAAGCGTTGTTGATCCGGATTTAGTTGATCCGGATTAAGTCGTTGTTGCCCTAGATTTAGTTCATGATGTTCATCCGCTTTTAATGCATTCTGTTCATCCAGTTTTAATGGTTGCTGATGATCCGATTCCAATTGCTGTTGATCCGCTTTTGGATATTGTTGATCCGATTTTAATGCTTGTTGGTGATCCGATTTTGTCTGTTGTTGCTCCTGTTTTAGTTTGTCATCATGATGCTCTGGCAGTGTCTTTTGTGGAATAAGCTCCATTTTTTGTGAATCTAAAATTTTTTTTTTATTTCCTGCCATTTAATTAGACAATAAAAATCAAATAAAATGTTATTGAATCATTAATTTAAACTTTTTTTTTAATTTCGTTCCCTTATTAGACAATAAAAATCGCATAAAATGTCATTGAATTAATAATTTAAACTTTTTTTTAAATTTCCCGTCGTTATCGGGTCCTCAAATGTCGGGGTCCTTAAATGTCGGTCCTCAAATGTCGGGTACTCAAATGTCGGGGTCCTCAAAGGTTGGAGTCCTCAAATGTCGGGGTCCTCAAATGTCGGGTCCTCAAATTTCGGTCCTCAAATGTCGGGTCCTAAGATGTCGGGTCCTCGAATATCGGGGTCCTCAAATGTCGGGTACTAAAATTTCGATCCTCAAATGTCGGGACCTCAAATGTCGGGTCCTCAAATGTCGGGGTCCTCAAATGTCGGGGTCCTCAAATGTCGGGTCCTCAAATGTCGGGTCCTCAAATATCGGTCCTC
>JAKKIK010001342.1:0-17124 GCA_024500135.1 Heterodera carotae | reverse complement strand
GGGGGCCGGTGGGGAAAAGGGGTGGGGGGAGTATGGAGGGGGGGGGGGGTATGGGGGCGGTGAGGAATATGTGGTCGAACAATAAATGGGTGACCCGCCCAGAGGGGTGAAGGTGAGAAGAGATTGATTGCCTTGCCAGTCAGATGAGTGCACTTTGTTAGGGGTATTTTTTTCCAAAACTAAATTCAATTTTACTAATCATAATGTCTTCAATGTCTGACATTTAAAATTAAATTTAATTGATGATTAAAATACAAATAAATAAAAATAAAAGCAAATAGGATAATGTAAAAGGGATGGGAGAGAGTGTAGGCGAAAGACTGCAGACAACATCAGACAGGCAGCCAAACAGACGACGACAGACAGACGGAGAGACTGTGACAGACGATGACAGACAGGCAGAACGGAGAGACAGACAGAGAAGCTCAATCATTGCAATTTTCCATCACATCACTTCAATGCGAAGTGAACGAACACATTTTTCTTCAAAGATTTTAAGAGAAAAATGGAAAAAGAGAAAAAAATAAATAAAAAAGAAATAAGGAAATAAAGGAGAGAAAGAAAAAAGATTGTCCGATTAAAAGAGACTTGACATGAGAGTGATGTGTGGGAGGGGGAGGAGGTTAGGCGGAGAGAGAGATTGAGAGAGAGGGAAAGAGAGTGAGAGAGAGAGACGGCGCGGGCAGCAAAGAATGCATAGAATTGATTAGAGTGGGCGGAGACAAAAAATTGTGGAAAGAAATATATGAGGGAGGGAGAAACAAAGCGATTATGGGGAAAATGAAGTAAAACGAGAAAGAAAGAAAGAAAAGGCAGAGTGAATAATAAGTAGGAAGAAAAGGCTGGAATGAGTAGAAGAAAAAACAATGACAAAGATAAGAAAAAAAGGAGTGAAACTATAGAGAGAGAGAGAGAGAGAGAGAAAAAGAGATGGAGAATAGTAAAGGGAAAAGAACAAAATGATTATGAAAGGGAAATGCACATGTTGTTAGAGGGAACAGTGATGTGAACAAAGAGAGAGAAAAGCAAGTGGGCGGGGGGAGGAGAGGGAAAGGAGTGGATGCCCCGGCGGCGGTGTTTGGCCAAGGGCGTGGATTGCCTCTTCTTGGCCATTGAAGGGAATTGGTGCTGCCAATTTGCCTTTCCCCTCCTCACAATCAATGCCGTGCCTTCCCTTTCGCTCCCTCTCTCTTTCCCCCTCCCCTCCTTTGCCGTCCCGTTTTCCCTTTCCCCTCCACACTTTCCGTACTCCTTTCTTCTCCCCCCTTTCCCTCCTACCCCCTCCCTTTGACTCCCCTGCTTTCCCCTCCCCCTTTCCACCTCTCTCCCCTCCCTTTCCCCTCCACATTCCCCTCCCTCCCCCCTCTCTCCCCCCTTGTCCCTCCTCTCCCCCCGCCCACTTTTACGCTTTCTCCACTTCCCTTCACTTCCGCTCCTTTTCCCGTTAAAGCCATTCTGCCGTTGTCGCTTCGGTGGTGGCCGAATTAATTCCGTTGCTTTCAGTGAAAGAAGTGAAAAGAGGGAAAGGACGGATGAAGAAAAGGAAGAAGAACGCAAAACGAGGACAAGCGGAAGGGCGGGGCAGCGAAAAATGCGAGTGGATGAATGGAATGGAATGGAATGGAATGGAATGGATGGGCAAGCATTGGGTTATGTTGTTGGTTGAGTGTGGGGGGGGGGGGACGAATATGGAAAGGGCATGGAAGGATTCGGTTGGTTGCCTGCTTTTGGTCAGAGGATTGATGCAATCATTGGATTTGGGGAATGGATCGAAAGAAATGGGTGGCTCTTGTGGCTATGAGAGGCCATTTTTGATTTCAAATGGGACAATAAAGGGACTATTTGGTTTGTCTATGTCTTCACGCCAAAGGAAAAAGCACAAATAGTCTAAGAGCCTTTTGTTGGCTTTTTAAACAATTCTAATTTTAGACCCATAAAAGGAAATAAAGTACCCGAAAAGCATTCAGGAAACAATGAAATCATTGACAAGTGTCAGCGACCGCCAATTTGGTTGTGAATGAATCCATCGATAACTTTTTAAATTTTCTCCGGACAGAAAATGAACCATGATTGATGGAGGAGCTTAAGTCGACAAAGGTTTAAATGCTCCGAGAATAGGCTTTTGGGGATTCGACTGACGACCGAATACCAATACACATATCCCCTTTCCAATATTCCTCTCTCTCTCTCTCCTCTCTCTCTCTCTCCTCTCTCTCTCCTCTCTCTCTCTCAGCTCTCTCTCAGCTCTCTCTTTCTCTCTCTCATCACACTCATAGTCCTTTCCCTCTCTCTCTCTCTCTCTCTCTCCTCTCTCCCTCTCAGCTCTCTCTATTTCTCTCTCATCTCGCTCTCTCCCTCTCTCTCTCTCCTCATCTCTCTCTCTATCCAACCCCTATCACTTCTCACTTCCCCCTCCATCATAAATTCGCTGTTGCCCCCCCTCCCCTCCCCCATCGGATGTGACAGTTGGGCACCTTTGCTTGCCTTCACATTGGTTCCTCGTTTAGCCCATCAGAAAGGGTCTCTTTTCCCCTCTTCCCGTCTTTCAAATTTCCGATTTTTCGTCCGATGAGCCGCAAATTTTTTTTGCTAAATTTTGTCATCGACGAGGCGGCACTAACTCAATGAGATGAAATGAACAAATATTGTTCTGCTGCGCTTAGTTTAGCTTTGGCATCAAATCGTTGTGCCCTTTTGCGCTTTTTGCTGTTCTTTTTGGTCTTTGAAACAAATGGCCAGCAGAGAGAACATTCACCCGAAGTTCGAGCAGTAAAGGGACAGGTCAGCATAAAGGGAAAAAGGCACCCAAAGGGAAAAAGGCACGCAAATTGGTGACAGTGAAGCGGCAAAAAGTGAAAAAACCCAAACGAAAAACGGAATTCAAAAAAGAAATTTCGGGCCATCGGTAAACGGGGGACCCTCCTCCCCCCCCTCCCCCTCCGGCAGCGGACAACTATCCTCGGACCAGACATATTTATGACATCATTTATTTTTTCCACTAAATTTTACAATCTTGGTGTCGTAGATGTCTTTACAGCAACGAAGCAGAAGCAAGCGATTAAAAATTCTTTAAATGAAACAAATTCGAAGTAGCTAAAAGGTCAAAAGTTTTTATTTTTAATTTATTAATTAAAATGCTTTACCAATTTGCTTACAATTAGTCATTGCTTGTTAACATTTTGAGTTTTCGAATGACATCAAGTTTGCAGAATTAATTGTCAAAAGAAAAAAATTATGGTTTCCTAGAGAGAGAGTGGGGGTGCGCGGAGGCGAGGCGTGGTAGAGGAGAATAGGGAGTGCTTGCTCTGCTTGCTGATCTAGGGAGATGGGGGGATAAGTGGGGGGGGGGGGGATAAGTGGGGGAATAAGTGAGGGGGGGGGGGGGGGGGATAAATGTGTGTGTGTTATCCATCCATAATGAGCCGATTAGGCACAATAAACGCCTCATTAACCATTTCCATATGATGACTTCTTTTTGTAGCTGTTTGTCCACATGCTTCATTCAGCTTACTTCTTCCCCCAAACAGGTGAGTGAGTGAATATGTAATGAATTGGACTGCTAAAAAAGGGTAAATGCCCTTTTTCTGCGCACGATTTACGATATATTATTAGGCATAAAAACATATTTTCCACTTGGTTTGGGGCTTCTACGTTTAGTTTTATAATGTCCTTTTTTGTTGGGATTTTCATGCCCTTATGCCCTTTGACATTTGCTGCCCCTTAGAGAGAATGTTAGCCGTCTTTTTGAAACGCGTGCCATAGTTGAGGTAAAATGGTCTGCGTCGACACAGGGACGGCCCAGTTTGCCCCACTGGCTGCATCTGTTCCCCTCCCGTCATCGTTCCATCGCATTTCTTGTCGGCACACCGGTGTCCCCGCATTGGCACTTTCCCATCCACGCAATTGCTCGCCGTCTTGACACTTTCAAAAGCACCGAACGATCCTTCGCTATTGTGGCAAATGACGATGGTAAGCAGCAGAAGAGAAAGTGCCCGAGTTAAAAAATTACTTTCTTTTTTGAGTTCGATACAACGGCGCTGTTCAGCAAATTGCCGACATCAAAATAACAAATGTGGACGCGGAAGAACTGATCTGGGATTTGATCAGAGGCCAAAAAATGGCCAAAGGGTTGGAGAGGGCCATTCATTCGACCTTCAGAGGACGCGGTGTAAATCCTTTCATTTTCAACATTTTGCCGGGCTCTTCAGCCACTCCATCGGACGAATTTGTTCTTCACCAACTCCGACATCGGCTAAAGATTGGGTCAGTCCGTTTGTCCCCCCAAGTGAAATTTTTGGCATACAAAAAGCCATTTGAATAGGGCAATTGTACAAGTCGGAACTCAAGCCCATTTCCATCCGAATGTGCTTCAGTTGGCGCGAGGCATTCAACTCAATCCGGAGTTTTGTTCTCAAAACAAATTAATCCCAATGGACAGACATTTCCGCGCTCAAAACTTTGTGGTCGATTGGTGCAAATTTGCATTGGTTGGTCAGAATGGACGGGAATTGTTTGCCGAATGAATGGTGGCATGCCTTTCAGAGGAACGTCACTCTGTTAAAGCAATTGAAGACGTCATCATGGAAGAGAACGGGCGGTCATCGACAGGACGAGGAGGGGGAGGAGGTCGATGAACAAGCGCAAATGGCTAAGCCAGGGGAAGTGGGCCCGAGTACTGTTTCATCTCCCGGCGACAAAATTACGACGCAAATGCTGCTAGAACGGGGCGAGGACCTCCATCGTCCAGTGCCTCCGGTTTATTACATTTGGGAGAGTGTTTTGGTGAGTTTGTTGCAGCTTAGCCATATGCAAAAGCCGGAAAATTCGGCGTTTGGTGCCAATTTCTGTCGTTCTTCCCTATTAAGGTGTTCCCCCTCCTGGCCGTCTTTTGCCTTTTGTTCATCCTCTGCCTAAGTTTAATTTTCTTTGGTCGCCGCGAAGGTCAGTACTGGCGCGACTACAAAACGCCAAAGTTCACTTTTTGCTCTGAATTTATTTGGCAATTTGGTTCTCGGTTTTAAAGGGATCAATTGTATGAATATTTGAATTTGCGAGAAACACAACGCCAACTACGGGAACTATCAACTCAGAGACAAATGCTAATGATGGCTCAGGCAGCTGGGAGGGAACCGTCCGAAGCTTTGAGCATCGGCACGTTTTTGAGACCTCGGGAAAAAGACCAAAGTTCGTCAACGGTCGAAACGCATCCAATCGGAACGCCAAGGCCCGGTCAGAAAGCATTGACAAATCTCTCAATTTGTTTGAAAGTCTCCTCACTGACATCCGCCGCCGTTCATTCAGAATTCACCAGCAAAGGCACAATCACATCAACGTCGCGCAGTTCCATTGGCAAACAAACAGTTGCGGAGGCGGCACGCGCCAACGGAGCACCGATTTATCCGTACAGACATCCGTTGGATTCAGAAGATGAAGAGGAGGAAGAAGAAAGGGCGGCCGCATTTGTCGGAAGGGGAAAAAGATGGTAAGGGAAGGGTAAATTTAAACATTTATATTTTGGAAAGTATTAATAAATTTTATTTGAAATGATTTGTATAAAATGGCACATGGTTAGACAACGCAAAACTCGTACGAAAGAAAGGGGGCGGGGCATTTTGTTGGTTTTTTGGGGAGAGTGGACCTGAGCATGTTCAGTTTGGTAGTTTTACGTTAGCAGCCCCAAAAGCTGGCCTTAGCGCCTATTTCGGCATCCGTTTTCGTGCCTTTTACTTCGGCATCCGTTTTCATGCGCGGCATCCCGTTTAATGTGCGCGCCCCGTATTTCCTTTCTTTGGGGCTGCAAAACGCAAAAGTACTTTCAGTTTTTTAGGGGTGAATTAGCACGCGGAAAAAAAATGAATTAGAACTAAAATAAAAAAGAAAATAGGTACTATTTATGTACAATTTGTGATTGTGTACATGGAATGAAATCCGTGCGCTTTTGCGCGTCCGTTCCCCGCGGGGATTTTATTTCCGCGGCACCAAAAGTGCCACATCCTTCTCGCCCTCGCAGAATTCGTCCGGCACAGCGCTCCTCTCCACGCACCGCTCCATGTAAATGTCCAGTGAGTGTGCGTATTCGCTGTCCCACTCCCTTTCAAACATCATTCGCATACGATCCATGAGCGAATTGGACAAGCCCTCCGGCAAAAACGTCGCAGTCGAATTGCCATGGGCACGCACGACAATGGCCACGCCGGTGCCCAAGCCTTCAAAATAGTCGCCAGACCTATCACAATGTTGAGGTTACCTTGGCCCAACGGCACAGCCTCCCACCCCATCCCACCAGTTGCTGGTTCCGATAACCAATGATTCGTCGGTCAGTAAAAACTCTAAATTAATTGGAAAAATTAGAACCTAATTAATAACGTTTTTCAAAATAAATACAAAATATTTGACTAAATAATTTAAATTGATGTGAAAATAAATTACTTTTGTGCGTTCTCCTATCTCTTCTCACCACCGACTGCTTAACATCTGCCGAAGTTGGCACTTTGAAAATTTTCTGTAAAACACTCAAACTTAATAAACCGTTGGGTCTTAAAAAAACTGACCACAGAAACGGAGCCCGCGCGCGGTATCTCTCCAAGCATTTCGAGCGACTTGAGAAGTCGCAGACCCGTTGTCGGGAAATGCAACGCGGCCGCAATGATTCGCACGTTTACTCCGCGCATGATGGCCTCCCGCAAAGCATTGTCAATTTCGGGCCAATATCTGAATGAACAGAGCTAATTGACCATTTTGTTCCTCAACGTATTAGTTGGGGCATTTGTTTGAGTGTACCTCCGATTCTGAGAATACAGAAACATCGGGAAGTAATCCATCACATGGATAAGTATCCGCTTCCGGGCTCCTTTAATTGCGTCAATGATCCCCGTCAAATCCCAGCCTCTTCCCGGACAATTCATTGCTTGGGGCGATGCCTGCAAAATGTCAATGTATGTAAATGAATGCCCGCCACTCAATTATTATTATTACCGCCAAATAAACCGCTAATCGTTGCCCTCCGTCCATCAGTTTCAACGGCCTTTGAGGATTAAATTTTGCAGGAGGCAACTTCTTCACCTGCGCATGCATTTCCGTGGCCGTTTTAGCCTCCGAAGCGCGCCAATAAATGTCGAAAATGGACGAAAGGTCCTGGGCCAAGCATGGACAGTCGCGCACCATGACACCCAATTCCATTTTCTAAAATTTGACATGTGATTTCGTAGGGGGATGGGAAAAGAGGAATTTCGAGAAAATTTGACAAAAGCATTTTGACATTGTTACAATCGATGGCATGCCTGGGACAGAGATCGCCAATCCATATTGGCAGAACCCAAATAAAAGTGCCGACCGTCGGCCACAATGAATTTGGAGTGCATTACGCCACTGCAAAATAACGGCACATGGGTCAATCAATTCATTAATGATAGATGATACGTGTGATAAATTCGTTGGATATTCAGCATTCGCCTGGTCAATGCGCCTCTCCTATACAGCGACAGTCCATCTTCATTGTCCCCCTGAAAGTAAGGGGAGGAAGTCAAAATATTTTACGACAGAATTCGGCACTTTGTCTTTGGCCACAGCATTTTCGACCATTCGAATGCCAACGCCCCTCTTCAGCCCGGCGTCCAGCAGAGCCTGACAACAATTTGAAGGTGCAAATTGTGTTTTTCAGGTTCAGATAGATGAACTCACTTCATAAATCATTTCACCGTGGGCCGAAAAATTGCTTCGACTTTCGACCCCCACGTGTTTGCCTGCAAATCCGGCACAAATTAACTCTTTTCCCTCCCGGCGTTGCCTCCGCTCACCGCGCAAGCTTGTCTTATAAGCTGCAATGGCCAGCGAGTGTTTGGCCTCGCCGATCAGTTGCATCCAAGCGGAAAAGGTGGAAACGGCCAGCGGGGATGAGCTCATGAAGAGTTGCTGATCATCGGAGAATTGGTGGCGATTGAAAGACACATTTTGGGGGATGGTCTCCACAAGTTCAATTCTGATAAAAAGCAATGATTGACTAGGCCTGCGCCCCCTCATTTTTGTTGCACCTGCACGTCTTTGAACATTCGGCAATTTGTGGGTCCACCTGATGGATTGGCACGGGTCCGTCCGTGCCAATGCGACTTCGGACTCGAAAGGCGGGCAATTGAAAGAGGAGGGCACTGACGATGCCGAACAGGACGAATGCGGCAAGAAGCTGGGCAAGCAGCATGGGACGGTCTTCGGATGATCTGATATTTGTGACGGAAGGGGGCTCTTCCGTCTGTGGCTCCTTCTCATCCTCCGTCCCCTCTGCTCTCCTTTCACAATGAGAGTGAAGGACTCTGTTCCCATCGGTCGCAACATTTTCCATTTCCTGGACAATCAAAAATCCTTCAAATGATTGTCCAATTATGGCGAGGAAAGGTTTGAGTGCAAATGATAAGCGAAATTGGGTCGAATTATCTGCAAATGGCCAAAAAAAAAGATGGCAAAAAGAAAAATGATTGCAATCAGCGAACTGTGCGTAGATTTCCATGACAAATGAAAAAAGGAAATGAAATGGTAGGGCAACGGAGGAAAGGGCGGCGATTTTTGTGCGATTAGTCCTCAAATTCCCCCCCCCCCCCCAACTCCTTTAATCATTGCTTTCTGATTTTCGTGCCGGCTGGTCTGATTATGGGTCAGCTGATCGCATTCCCCCCGCCGCTTCCTCCCTTCCCTTGGCCATTCCATGCCGTCCTTCCCTTTATGGTGCCACAAATTGCTGACTCGACAAGAGTCGACTACAGCGGGCACATTGACGTCAATTAGAGGTGAGGATACAAAGTGATTGATAGGGGCGACAAACGTTCGCGGACAGAGAGCCGTCCATCCATACCTCTCACCCCTCTAACAATGTTTAGACTGTCATTTTCCCAACCAGTGATCTTATCACTCACTCTTCCGACTATTTCATATTCACTGCTTGTGTCAGTGTGTTTGTCTACAAATGCCTCTCATGAAAGCGCAGGCAGCACACAGTCAGTCAACTGATGGACCGCCAACCAAAATTGAGTGGACCGCTGCTGACTGACTGATAACACTTTCAATCAGCAAAAATGAGGAAAGAATGTGGTGCGGAGACAATGATGTATTTGTTTGTGTACATTTAATCTTCAAAAAATATGTCCTTTTCGATTTCGACATATCCAACCCCGGGACGACATTGGAAGTGTTATAAGGGACTTAAATCATATTCATTATGTATGACAGAGGGCAGACAGCGGACATGCAGTTCTCTCTCGGTCTCTTATTCTGTGTAGTGTGCCTTTATTGTTGTTTATTGCCCGGATTGCCAATGTGTAACACACAAACAAACAAACAAAGGAAAGTAATAACTCATCCATTGACAATCAATCAATCAATCGTTCTTTGGTGCGCACGTCCAAACCAACCCTAAAAATCCGACGCCCATAGTCACGCAAGATAGCTTATTTTTTCACCCGTTTTGATCAGGAACTGCTGATCAGCCGGTTCAGATCACTCGAGACTCTTCGTTCACTTCCCTGACGGATCGCTTCTCAACCAATTTGGATTTAAGCCGTGGCTTCAAATTGTTCCGAAGTCTTTCGCCAGCAATTGGCAAAATGTTGCGCCGTTGAAAACTTTTTAATCGCTCTAAAAAAAGGCATAATGTTTGCATAAGCGGATTAAAGGCAGCGCTTTTGTTGACACTTTTTACCTTCGAGAACATTGCCCTGGGGACAAAGTTGGCGGAGGCTAGCGGGAAGTTCTGCAACGGTGAGAACAGGCTCCACAAAGGGATGAAACTTTCCGCGGCCGAGCCTTTTCCGTCCTGTCAACGCTTTCAGCGCCCTTTGCCTCTTTTTGAGGATTTTATGCTTTTCATTCGCTTCCGTTTCTTTGAGCACTTCTGACTTTAGCGATTTCAAACTAAATAAGGCATTAAGATTATTTAAAGGACAGAAAATTTCTGAAAATGGAAAATAGGGCAAGTCAAACATCCTCAACCGTCTCCTCAAGCAAATTCAATGAAATTGTCCATGCCATTACCTACCCCTTGCCGGATTGATCGTTTCTTCCCTCACCTGTCCAATTGCCTTCTCATCCGAACCACCAGTTCCTTCTTCGTAATTTTTTTCTTCTCTTCTTCCTCTCTCAATTTTCGACGCACCTTTGCTTTAGCTGTTTTTGCCTTTTTGGGTTGCGATTCTTTGGCATTGACTAAACAAACGATGGGAATGGTAATAAAAATTGAAAAAAACCCATTGAATAAATGCCATTCATCCGCCCGCCCATTTTTACCACCTTTTGTGTCCTCCCCGTCGTCCTCAGCCACTTCGTCCTTCACTTCATCGTCCGTTTGCACTCCTCCTCGCTTAAAAGAGTATTGCACGTCTTCCCGCAAAGCCTTTCATAAAACGTAAATATTAAATCATTCGTTTATTGTTCGACAAAATCTCACCGGCAATGCCATCGCTTCGGCAGTGCCAATGCCAACCCTCCGTTCCATTCGACGTCGTTTCTTCTCAATTCTCTGTTCCTCTTTTTCCATTTGCTCGGTCATTCGCTGAATGTTCTATTTTTAAGCCAATTACTCGTTAAGCCCCTTTACCAAATAGCTGTCCACCGGTGGATTGTACGACATTCCTTCGGGGGGAGGCATCACAGCTGGGAGCAAATTGGGTACATATTTTGTGCGTTTGCTTCGCTTAAGTTTGGCGACAGCAGTTTGCTCATCTAAAAAAACTTCGTTATTACATCATTTGTTTACAGATTCTGAGACACATTTACCCACTCCAATGGCCCCCTGTCGGCATTTATAGCCCCAAATTAGCCCAAGCTTTCCCAATGGTTCCTCCTCTCTTCCCTCGGGCATTATTTCACACAATTTTCTACGCTCACACACCATCCTCCCAAATGTCATAAGGCGTCCACTGCTGCTGTCCCTTGTTACGCAGTTTGTCCCTCGTCAATCTTGGCCCACTTTTCTGATCACACTCCAACTTTTTGTCCATTTCATCGCTGTCATTTTTGTGTTCTGCCATCGTAGTTTTTTTAGCTCAATGCCGGTTAAAAAAACAAATCATCAAAATAAATAATAATAATTAAATTTCTTTAGGTCAAAGTGAACAAACAACCATTTAATTTCCATCACAAAGATAAAAGGTTGCAAAAAGAATTTATAAAATAAAAAAACAATAAATTAGGTATCACAATAAGTTTTTGCGTGGATATTATGTCTCTCTCTCCCTCTCTCAGTTTCTCTCTTTTTCCCATTTTTTCATCCCGCTTTTCTGATCACAACCCTATCACAATTTCTTCACAAACTTCTCCAACCTTCGCATGCTCGAGTCGCCGATGCTCGCCATCAGAGAGGAAGACACCGATTGGGTCAGCGGTATCTGATTGCTTGCGAACGACGGGCCGCCGACACTCGGCGCATGATTCGCACCTAAGCAAATGCGTTTTTTTTTCTTTATAAAACCACTCTGTGATTTAAAGCACTTTCAATTTTGCTCCTGTAAAGTTGAATTATTTGATTTTGTTCATTCCTCCGAATTGGTCGCATCTCCAAAATCCGTTGCAATTCGGCAACATCAGAATCTGGCAAAATACGGGCAAAATGTGCAACAAATTCCTCCTGGTTTGTTTTGTCTGCCATCACCGCCTAAAAATAAAAACGTAGAAACAGACGAATGATCGATCATCAGTAAAAGGGAAGCAATTAATAGCTTTACATTAAAACCTATGTTTTCTAAAATAAGGTCGAATTCCGACCATCCCGCATTATGGTGTCAAATATGCACCTTCAAAACCATCTCCGCCTTTGTCATCCCTTTATTTAAAATGGCTGTGTATTGAGTCGGTGGTTTGGTAACAACGGCACTCTCAACGGATGGCAAATTAAGCAGAAAAGTCTTTAGAGAGTGCGTGTCCAACAGCAGTTGTTCGGCACCGGCAACGGAAATGGGACGACATTTGAAAAGTGCGCCCAAAAAACGGTTGACCAATTGAGAGGCCAATTTAAGACAAAAGTGGGCAAAATATTTACGCCTAAAAATACAACAGCTTTAAATAGATATTAAGTAATGCTGATAAAAAACGGCTCACCGGTCAGAAAAATAATCGCGTATTAGAGGCACAGACGCCCTCAGATTTTTTCTAATCGTCGACACATACGACGACTCGTCGCCCACCTGGTCAATGCTTGACCAACTGAAAAGGGCAAACAAACAAACAGTGCGTTTTATGTCCTTATGCCCATTTTTACTTTATTTTGTTCATTGCCTGCAGCGACGGTTCGCACATCGCTTCGGCGTCTTGCACCAAAAGCAGCAAAGCGTTGTTGCAAATGCTGTGGAAAAGATCGGTCTCCTGGCCGAAGTCGCCGTTTTGCACCAATAACGTAAATTGCAATTTTACATTCACAAATGCCGGCAGGATGCCCCTCCCCCCCCCCCCCCCCCCCGCCGGGTTTAAGGGTCGTACCCGCCCCTTTGTCCAAAACGCTACCGCAATCTTTTGCCTCAGTTTCTCCTGCAACTGCAGCGTCGTTTCCGCGCTCCAATCGGCAGTGGCAAGCACACAGCACGTGAAAAAGGTTTGGTCGGCGTCGAGTCGGACGACGCTTTCATCGCGAATCAAATTCTGCAAAATTGAAGAGGAGGCGCCAATGAATCCGCCCGCCCCCGGCGATACGCCGGGAATGGCCTGGGGCAGAAAGGCCGAAAGGCATCCATGGCCGAACTGCCGAAGGCACTGACGAAACAGTTCCACCAATTTGCTAATTGGCATAAAATTGGATTCGGAAACCAAAATTGTCTTTTATTTTCACCTGAGCACCGCATTAGGGTCGGCAAACAATTTGGTAGATTCGGTGATTATTTTTTTCACCAATAGAAATAGATTTGCCGCCGATGGAAGCGGAATTGCAGTCGCGTTCGTTTCCCTCTGCGGTTTCTCCTCACCACTGCGAATTCGTAGTGCACATTCGTCCAAAAAACGCAACAATTTGCCCCGTTGTTCCTGCACGAAAATGTCCATGTGCGAATCGAACACGGGCCAAATTACCGAAAAAGAACGACAAATACTTGGGGGCATTTGGAGACGGGCAAAAAAAAAAACAACACACTTTGTCGAAACTGAAGATATCTTTAGTCGGAAAGCGTTTTACGAGCAATTGTTCAAACATTTGCGTGTGATTGATGGCGTGCGACAGCAGTTTCCAGTCCAATTCAACTCGCCGTCGTTCCATCATTCGATACAACGAATTCCTTAACATCCCAACAACAATTTTACCATCAACACAAACAAAGTCCATCAATTTCTAACCTAGTGAGCATGCAAAATTCCATTGCGAGTTTCCGTCCCATTTCCCATTGCGCAGGAAATATTTTGACGACGCCTCTCCGCTCAAATTCTGCCAATTTGTCGACAAACCATCGAAATCTGAAAAAGGATCCTTTTAAAATGCTCAAATTTTAAAATTCCCCCCTAAAAGCCTTATCCATTTTGTATTTATTTCCTAGGGCAAGCACCTCTCCTCAATTCTATCCAACCAAGCGACATCTTCAGAGTCCGCGTAAAGCACAGTATAAATGGTCAACTGCTGATTTATAAACCATTTGATAAAATCTTCCTCAAGTTTGCCACCCAAAACGCTCTAAACAGCAATTTTCACATCATTATTAATGTTTTTATTTAAATTAAAAAACAATAAACTTCTTTTACATAAAACACCAATAAACTTCTTTTACATCCGTTTTAGTCAATCGATGTTTTTGGCCTCCCTCTCTCTATTCCCCACCCCCCTACCAAAATCATACCACAACTCGACACATCTCTCGTGTTTGTTGATCAATTTGACCGGTCTAAATTTTGTAAGAATAATTTGAAGAAATATCGATTTATTGAAAGTGATGCCTTAAAAGTCGCTCTCAAATCCGCGGTCAATTGAACGGTGAGCTGCTCGCGGATTTTCTGCACTTTGTCTGTCAGCTGTTTGACGTGCTCAATGTGCTGATAGTCTTCAAACAGCAGCAAAACATTAAGCACTGCCGGCAGTTCCGTTGCGATTTCGCTGTACCGTCGTTCTATGACCCATTGGGCTAAAAAGAGAAAATCAAAAAGTAAATGAAAAAATAAAAGAAATACTTAGTAAATTCACTCCGTTCAAAAGCAGTTGCAAGTGGTGAAGAGTTGTGATGGACTCCGTCAAATTCTTTTTGGCAACGTCCAATTGCCGAATGTCTTTGGTCAATTCGTGTACCGAACTCTCCGAACAAAGCGTCTTGTCACGGATTTCCTGCACTTTTTGCTCCAATTCTGTTATTGTCGTTTGGGCCTATAAAAATCAATAAAAGTAAGTTTGGCCAAATCCAACTAAAAGTTAGGCAACAAGTGCGAAAGTGACCTGAAGCAAAGCGTTGTTCGCCTCGAGGGCACACCGCCCATGTTCAGCAACAGCTTCTGACAGCTCATGATCATAATTTACCTGACTTTTTAAAATTAAGACAGGATTTGTTAAAAAATACTTTACAATTTCTTCGTCAATTTTCTTCACGAACGAATCCAAATGGACAAGTGACTGTTCAGTTGGGAAAATGGTGTTTATATATGTCGTCAGATCAAAATCGGGACGAAGCATTTCCGAGTCATCAACTTGTGTGAGAAGTGCTCGGACCTTAACTTGGATGAGTAACAAATTTATTACCGACTTACTATTGTACTTTGGAAGAGTAGACGGGAAATTCTCCAAGGGATTGAATATCCTCAAGAGTTTTTCTCGAATTCGATGCAACATCTGATTGCGAGTCAACATCAACACTGCTGACACTGTCGGCCATTGGAATGCAATTTAATTGTACAGACCCGGCAGCCGTTCAGTGACGCTTTGAGAAAAGTACAACAAAACACTCATGCATCAGCAGTCGAACATATTTTCAAGGTCCGTTATATGGGAAAAAAACGGGGTTAAATATCACTAGCGAAAACGTTTTCAGACTAGAAAACCACACCTAAAGATTGGCAAGAGTGCAAATAAAATGGGAAGTCAGCCGTGAACTTGGGTTGTTTGACCGGAGAACGAAATCTCTAAAATATTATTTTTTGCAATTCGGTCTTTATTCGCTAATTCCGTTAATGTTTATTTTAATTATATAAACTTCGTAAAAATTTAAATTTGATCAAAAGATTAATGATATTTAATTTGAGGGATAATCATTGTATCAGTTTATCAAAATTTTTCATTGTTCTCTAATTTACTCCTTCCGCCACAGTTTTTGTTTCCATCTCCCACTAATCGAACATCTCAGTTCGAACTTCTCGCATCGTTGCAAAAATCTCCGATTTGTCCCCTTTATGCAATCAATCGGTGGCACCCTTTCTCTTTCGATCGCTTCACCATAAATCCCCTCCCCTTCATCAAATCCACACTTTTCATTCCTCTTCAGTCTCATCCGCCACACCAATTCACTTTAGCCTCCCTATTAGTCCGGTTTTATCCGTTTCTTCTTTTCGACCCATTGAATTCCAATCTTCCCCGTCCGTCCGCCGTCCCTTCCATCATCCCTCCCCCCTCATCATCATCTCATCATCCTCCCTCTCTTTATCCACCCATTTCTTTCATTTGTCCGCCAATGTTCCTTCCCCGACTTCGTCATGCCTTCTTTCCTTTTATCCCTTCTATCATTATATTTTTTTCATTCTCAACTTCTGATGTTCGAGCCCAATTTCGATTCGATAATTTATTGGAGGGAATTGGCATGGAAGCGGCTCAAAAACTAATTAATGGGGACACGGTTCAGCAAAATGATCCACTCAGAAATGTTTTCGGCATTTGGGGTCGACTGCTTAATCGAATGGCACAGAAAAGCCCCCCGAGTGATGATGAATTGCATTTAAAGGTGTCTTAAATACTAAAACTGATCAGTGATCACCTTATTGTTGTGATAATATTAATTTTCGCCATAGGGAGCACAAGAAGGTGATGGAGAGGATGGCAATGTGATCGGAGACGACCCAGAAGGGCTTAATTTTCCCCCCAGAGGAGGAGGAGGAGGCTTCGGAGGTGGATCTGCCAAATCTTTTGGCGGTGGAACCCCCAAATCATTTGGAGGAGAGACAGACAAAACAGCCCCCGTTGGTCCAAATCGAATAATTGATGAACAGCGGCTTAACGAACTTTTGCCAAGACTGAGTCCAAACTATGCCAAAGAGGAAAAGCATTCACCAGAAACAACGGCAAATACAGTGACAACAGAAACAACAACAGAAGCAAAAATGACCTCAACCGAATCGACCACATTAACGCCAAAGGCAATGACAACAGCGACAAAAGATGATCAAACGACGACAAAATTTAAGAAAAATAAAAGAAAGAAAAAGCCGAGGACAAAGGATATTGAGGAAAATGTTGGGATCCAAAAGAATATGCCAACAATGGCGAACTTATTGAATTCATCTTTAACTCCAACAATGGCAAAAATGCCGATGAATGAAAAGGATGAGAAAGAAAAAGCGGATCAAAAACAACAATTTACAAAGAAAGTGGGGGCGACAATTCAATTGAGAACGAGCGCGGATGAGAAGCGAAAAGGACAAATGGAATTGATCAAAGAAGGCGACTTGGGGCTGAATGAGACGGTGTTGGAACGTGCCGTGAATGAGACGGCACAATTAATTGCCGAAATCGAGAATGTGCTCGCAGATGCCGAGCTGGGTCCAAATGGGCACTGGTTGAAGCAACAAGCGGGGGACAGAAGCACGACGACGACGGCGACGAGTTGGAGCAGTACAGCATGGAATACAACGGACAGTGAACAAATGGTGGCAGAAAGCACAACAATGGCAATAAGGAATGGGACATCAGATAAGGTAGAAAAGCAACAAGAAGAAGCATCTTATGAGGAGGACGAAGGTACGGAAATGGACGAAGAGCAAAGCTATGAGACTGATGACAGCAAAGAAGTTGGAGAAGGACAGCAAATTGGGGGAGAAAAATCAGCCGAAAAAAGATTGGACCAGCAGCAGCAGCAGAGCAACTCGACAATGGACATGAAATCAAATGCGACGAGTGATCAACAGCAGAAGCAACAGGGGGCAAACATGACGACGACGGAGGTAGACGCTGCGAAGACAGAAAATACGACGACAACA